>APFE030179851.1:3590-49728 GCA_000404065.3 Pinus taeda
GTCAAATGCTACTCTAAAGCAAACTTTGCAAAGGAGATGGTTGATATTTTCCTATTTAATAAAAGCATGTAAAACTAATCTAATCAAAGCAACTTCAAGATCTATGAAAATCTATGAAAAATCACTCAAAAGCAAATCAAAGGAAATTTACCTAATCTTTCACTAACAAGTAAATCTAAGAAGCAAAAGCCTACTAAGATGATTCCGGGATGTTTTACTTGGCAACAATCAGTCCAAGGACTAGTTTATGCAGAATTACAAACTAATCAAAACAAAAACTCAATCTCTTTTTGTTCTTTTTGAAAATGAAATTCACAACTTTAAATGAGCAAGCTATATTGAAATTTCGCAAAGAGGGCAACACAAAGGTAGGTTGCTCACGCGGGTAGACTTTACGACTGGTCCGACTCCTAAGAAGACTGACAAAACCAGAGATATCTAAGGTTCCACAACTTCTAAATCAAAAGTCACTACAGGACCAATACAAAAATCAAAGCCCTAAGGCTCAAATCTCAATGAATTTCACTAAAACTTTCGACACTAATGGGACAAGTTCAGGTGAAGATTTTTGACAGACAACCAGTGGATCTGGGCAGTAAAGACTAAGAAAAACAAAATCTAAAGGGAAAAAATGGATGAAAATGAAATTTTCTCAATTTTAACAGGGTACGCAGGCAGCCTGTTTAACCAGGTGCGTCCACGCTCTGTGTGCAAAGATACAGTGCGTACAGGTACGCACTGTGCTCAACTCAGAGGGTGCATACTACTGAAAAATCAAGAAAAACTAAAATCTAACTTAACTCTAAGCTAGCCCACCCAAATACACAGTCAAACAGCGAAAAACCAAAAAAGAAATGACTCTTTTCAGATCAAAGTGTCACTCGAAGGAAAAATCATTGACATCAATGGATTCCCCAATGGAGTTGCCAATTTGTCATGCGAAAAGAGTTAATCTTGCGGACAAAACCAACCTCCCTAGAAGCCTAAGACTTTCTAGTGACAAACAAGACAATTAAGAGCAATCATTCTCTAAACATGCATTTACCATACAAGAAATCAAGTGTTTTAGATCCTACTTGTAGTCCAACGTTGTTATACTAGTCTAGCCTCGTCGATCCGGATAAGCTCCTCCTTCACTTCGAAACCTGCATTCACTAACAATCAAACGATTACATAGCACCTGAATATCTTATAAAATAAAACATATTCAACATACAGACCAAGGAGTATATGAAACAACTCATCAATAACAAATTGTTGAGAAGAATGTACCTATTTGTATTAATAGGAAATAAAAGAAACCATTACAACCTGAGCCTTGGTGTTGTGCAAGTTCCTCCCAGGGTCCAGTAAGAGTTTTCCTTTACTTTGATAAGCTCACCCACTTCCAAATGAAACAAGAAAGGATGGGAATCTCTCCTCACAAGCTTCTACAAGGAAGTCCTAATTCCAGCAGCATCTACCCTTTGGAATGTTCAGCTTTCAACCTCCCCTCCTCTGGCCCAATGCCTGTATTTATAGTGTTCTAGAGGAAGTTATTCAGGTCCAACATAAATGGGATACTCCCTCTTTTGGATGGGGTAGCTCCTCTCTTGATGGGATAAGTTCCTCTTTCATATGGATGCATGAACCATCTGGAGGCGCTCAATACACGTCAAACAATCTTCTAGAATGCTCTAGAAATGACCACAAGTAATTTTTTTAAGATGAAACTCGCGCCTTTTGACCTTTACAGGAGTACGCACCCACCCCTTTACATACAAAGCGTACAGGTACGCAGGTATTGTGAACTTGGGATGCGTACACGCAGGTAAGGTAGAGAGAAACTGCGTACCCAGAGATAAACATGTTTTTTAATGACTTTCTCTCTTTCTTGAAGTTTAACATGGAGAGCAGAGGTATGAGGCTTGCCAAGGAGGATAGTATGACTATTGATGGAGCCATACTAACTGCAAATAGTCATGGTGACAAATTTTAGTGTAACACTATCCAACTCAACATCCTTCCTTATCTTCCTGAACAAATCTGATGGTGTATTGCCATACTTAGTGCCCCATCCTTGGATCACATCAATGGTTGCATAAATTATCTTTAAAAGTTTCACATTCTCTCGCGATTGCTTTTGTATTATGTGTAAGGGCACTACCACCTTACAAAGGGTGATCATTTCCTCATATAACTTTCGCATAGTGTCTTCTAGTGACCAAACCTCCTCAAATACACTGCTTGTAGCTTGTTTTTGTTAGAACTAGAGGAATACAACGTTTGATTCTCAATAAGGATATGATCAACCTGTTACCTTGGAAAATCCAACTCCCTTGCTAATTTTTCATTCTCTTTCATCAAGAAATCAATGTTTACTTTCGTAGCTTCTACAAAACTTGCATTTGCTGTTGCAACTATTCTCAGACTCTTCCCGATGTTTGGCATAATTACACTCTATGTGAATAGAAATAATATGAACAAGGTCATTTGGAAAGTACCTTCGCCTCTCTTGCACTATTCTATTCTTCAACTGATCGAAGGTAACATTGGAAATATCAATGACGAAGTCATCTTATGGAGGAGATATTCCCATCTCACTGAATGTGATGTGGCCACCATTAAGAGGAGGTGGAGGATAATAACTGGTATGTTCTACAATAGGCATAATGTCCACCTATTGGTTTTCATCCTCCTATTCAACCTCTATGTCCCGGGCCTATATCTCTTCCTCCATCTCTCTTACAAGATCTTCATCCTTGTCCTTCCTGCCTTCTTCTTATTCCAACTATCTTTTGTGCTCTTCCTGTTTGAAATGTTTCTGCCGTTATTCTTCTTCTCTCTGCTTCTACCATATTTCTTCCCTCTACTTCTTTCTAATTCCCTCTTCTTACTTCTTCCTTAACTCTTCATGTCTTCTCCACATCGCTTCTCTTTCCTTATGTTGCTATTCTTATTTTTGCTTCTATTCCTATTCTTGTTTCTGCTCTTCTTCTTGTCTCTGCTCTTCTTCCTGTTTCTTTTTATTCTATTCCTCATGACCCTTTCCCCACTTTTCTACTTCAATGACCCTTTTAGTGATGATAGGGTATTCTCTAAACTTCTGCCTCCTCTCTTCTTCAGGATCATGCACAACTTTCCTCTTTGTATTGGCAATGTTGACTGGAGTGGGCACTTCATGTTGATTCCCTTCTTGGACAAAATCCTACTCGTGGTCCATGTTGGAAGGGACTGCCTCATCACTTGGCGCATATGCTCGAGAAGCATTGTACCAATTCTTTATCTTCTCTTCCTCTTCTTGGGAATAAGATTCACAAGGCCAGGAAAAATGTAACTTAGCATAATGTCGTTTGCACACACCCATAGGATCATATCTGTGAGAAATCATCTCAGCAAGCTTAAGGAAAATAATCTTCTCAACTTCTGTTTCTATAGCCTTCAAGCTCTTGATCTCATAAGAACCCACTTTCAAAGGAAAAGAAGGCCAAGGTGCCTTCCATTGAAGAAAAGTATAACTAGGTTCAATATTTGTAAATGTAATTTTGATCTTTGAACTTGTCAAGAAAAATAAATGTTACTTTTGTAAATTATTCAAATGAGTTTCTTGCTCATTCCATAGGTCTAGGAAAGTCAAAGAATCAAAGTCACGTTAAAGAGCTCTTCTTGAGCATGAATATGTGTCAACCTAGTGTCAAGTAGCCCTCCAAGACAAGCATCATCCTCCAAAGAAGAAGACTGCCAACAAAACGATGTGAAAGACAGTCAAGTCAGCTTCAAAGTATATAGATGACAAGTCAACTCAATAAAAGGATGCAACGGTTCACTAAGCTCACGTCGGCTTGCATACATGGACTAACACCTATAAATATGCAGCTGAAGTAAACATAGGGGGACATAACTTCAGATCACTCTGAAACTTTGGTGGCATAGTAAGGATATTAGTGATAAACACAGTAAAATCTTTGCATAAGATCACTGAAATCTCAAGCAAGCATAGTGACACATAATCTTGGGTTTCCCTATGATTTTTTGTGGGAAAAAGGACTTCAGATACCTCTGATATCTTTGGTCATGTTCACAGTGAAATATAATAGTCTCATGACCACTGTCTCTTCTCGATTTGAGTGACTACTGTCTTGGAAGTTACAGGCTCGACATGCATACAATGAACCTCAGTCATACTCTGTCTCGACTTATATGTATACACAGTGACAGCCTTGATGTATCTACGATGGATAGGATAATACAATCTCGGCATATCATCAAGACACAGTCATGATCTAAGTATTGTCACAATTATTGTCTCAGGAAGATCTTTGTAGTAGTGCAGAAAGATGATGCATTAATGATGATGTAGCTGATACGATGCAACAATGATCTATGTGTAGGTGGAGTAATGGTGCAGAAGAAATGATCTCATTGTCATAATGAGTATCTCAACAGAGGCACAATAATGTTCTCAGTGATGACAACAACAAGGAATATTTCAGTGGTGCAGTGATGATGAAATCAACAATGATGAATAAGAGGATTAGTGTCTTGATCTTGGAGCGACGTTATAGGTCAAAGGTCATGGTCTTGGTATTCGTCAATTGGAAACTTTATAAGAATAATTTTTTGTGCGTTTTACTCTCCAAGAGGGAGAGGTTTTGGCCCTCGCAGAATTCCAACATCTTGTGTTCTCATCTCTTTTTCTTGGTATCTATTTGATGAAGTAAGAAATACACACACTTAGAATGATATCAAGTAAA
Source organism: Pinus taeda (assembly GCA_000404065.3). NCBI lineage: Eukaryota > Viridiplantae > Streptophyta > Pinopsida > Pinales > Pinaceae > Pinus > Pinus taeda. Next base: position 8,324 of record APFE030179851.1, read on the forward strand.
ATATTGTGCTATTAAATTAAAGATAAAATAACTCACAAATAGTTATCATTCTAAGAAGAATCTAATCAACTCTAACTACCCTAGATTCTTCAACATGGTATCAAATCTATGGTTACAGTCAAAAGAAGGGCATAAAAGAGACATTTCAAGGATCAAGTTTCTAGCAGGGCATAAAAGCAAGCTGAAGGCCATCAAGATCTACATTAAAGAAACAAATCATGATCTTGATCAAACCCTAGCAATCTAAAACAATAGTTTACATCAGCAAGTTTGTCTATCCAATCAAGAAGACAATATACAACAGAAAGAACTTGTGTCTCCACAGTCCTCATCAAAAGGCCACCAAGACCCTCATCAAGATGTCTACAAAACAAGACAGCTTGAAGAATTTCAAAAATGAATATCACATCAGCTTAGAGAAAGTTGAAACCCTAGTAGCAATCTTGATCTACAAAAGAAGGTGTTATGCTCTTGACCTGCGAGAGATTCTAGAATACCAAATATGCGAAGAAATACAACCCAGAACACATAACAAAATGAGAAAAACAATAAGTATTTTATTATTCAGAGATGAAAGCAATGCTCACTTGCCTCTTCGAGGGGACAACCTCTAGTAGAGCAGAGCTCGATTACAAAATAAGACTTGATATTTCTCAATGGGGAGTCTCTATCCTTTATATAGGATTCATACATACAATACCATGGGCCATTACCGTGGTTCTCTCAATACCATGGCCTGTTTGCAACTAATAGTGGTCCCTTTCTTAAATACAGGTCAACCACTTACAATTATTAATACGGGCTTTATCGACTTTTTAACTAAATATAACTATGACTTGACCCTATTACATAAATAAAGGGGTTAGGGTTGGACCATAACATGCCCTCCCCCATAAAAAGCAAGTTGTCCTCAAGGTTGAAGATGTGGAAACTGCTAAAGAATAGTGGCTAGTTCCCAGGTTGCATCTTTTGGAGAGGTGTCTTTCCACTTGACGAGGACTTCCTTGATCGTGTGGCCACACAGATGTCATTATCGCGTATTGAGCACCCGTTCAGGTTGGAGCTAGAGTGAACCTTCTTCATGCAATTTAGGTAGACTGGTTTGAATTCTGCAATTATTCCCCACCAGTTTCTTGAGGCATGATACATGGAAGATTGAATGGATTTTTGAAGTTGGTGGCAAGGCTAGCTTATAGGCTACTACTCCAATGCATTGAAGTATTTGATAAGGTCCGTAGAATTTTGGAGTTAAGTTTTGGCAACCCTTTTCTTTGAGTGATGTTTGCTTATATGGTTGCAACCATAGGAATACCTGATCCCCTTCTTGAAATGTGTGCTGTGAACGATGTTGGTCTAGCTGTTCCTTCATTCGATTCTGAGCTTGATGGAGATTATCTTTGAAACGGGCTAGCATGGCTGCACGATTCTGTAGGAGTTGATCCACTGCTTTCACCTTAGAGCATCAAGGGATATAAGAAGTAGGTGAAGGTGGGAGTTGGCCATACACTGCTTCATATGGAGTCATCTTGGTGGCTGCATGATAGTTAGTATTATACCACCACTCATCTAGAGGTAGCCACTGTACCCATTGATGTTTCTTTTATGAAGTGAAGCACCTTAGGTATGTCTCCAGATATTTGTTGACTACTTCAGTTTGATCATCAGTTTGGGGATGATAAGAAGTACTTATTTGGAGTTGGGTGCCTTGTAGCTTGAAAATTTCTTGCCAAAAGTTACTATTGAAATTTGGGTCACGATCAGATACAATGGAAGTGGGCATGCCATGCAATTTAAAGATCCGGTCCATGAAAGCTTGAGCCACCAAAGTGGGGGTAAATGGGTGGGGTAGAGCGCAAAAAAGAGCAGATTTAGAAAGTCTGTCAAAAACCACCATGATGACTGATTTGTTGCCTGACTTTGGAAGACCAAAAATGAAATCCATATAAAAATCCGTCCAGACTGACGCAGGGATTGGAAATGGTTGTAAGGTACTTGGTGACTTGACTATTTCTCCTTTGTGGCGTTGACACACATCACATTTAGCTACAAAAGAAAGAATGCCAATTTTCATGCCTGTCCAAAAGAAAGAACAACGAGTGCAAGCATAAGTCTTCTGAAATCCTGCATGGCCTGCAGTGGGAGATGAGTGCAACTCTACCAAAATGCATGTTTTGAGGGTGGATGTTGGCGATATAACTACTCTATCCTTTTAGCGAAGAATATCATCCTTCCAAGAGTAGCCAATTGAGGAATTAGGATCTGCTCTCAATTTATTAATGAGTTGGGAGAGAGAGGGGGTGTGAAAACCTTTCCTTACAGGCTTCTTCAATCCAATCTGGTATGGGAAGAGAGATTGATATCAGGGTGATTTCATCCTCAATTTTTTATGATAAATAATTTGCTACTACATTGTCATGCCCTTTATTGTAATTTATCTCATAATAATATCCCAACATTTTGGCCAGCCATTTATTTTGCTAGGGCGAGGATAGACATTGCTCCAAAAAATATTTGAGGCTTTGATGGTCTGTGCGGATTTGGAAACACCATCCCAATAAGTATGGTTTCCAGGTATCTACTGCATGTAAGATGACCATCATCTCCTTCTCATAGGTAGCTTGTCCCAGATTTTTCCCACTTAGTTGTTGGCTGGTGAAAGCCAAGGGTCGACCTTCTTGCATTAAGAGAACACCAATACTAGTATCTAAAGCATCACATTCAATCAAAAAAGATTTGGTGAATACAGGTAGTGCCAATATGGTAGTGGAACACATGGCCTGTTTGAGAGCCATAAACACTTGTTGTGTTGCATCAGTCCAGAGGAATGTTTTTTTATTAAGAAGGTTAATGAGGGGTCTAGCAATGCGACCATAATTATGGACTAATTTGCTATGGTAGCTGGTGAGACCAAGAATCCCCTCAAACTCTTCAAGGTTTTTGGTTGGGGTAAATCTTGCATTGCCTGTATCTTTTTGGGATCCACCTGGACACCTTCACGGCACACAATATGGCCCAAATACTCGACTTCTTCCATGCCAAAAGAGAACTTGGACAATTTGACAAATAATTTGTGATTCTGGAGTGGTTGCAAGAGTAGGTCTACATGCTAAAGATGTTTTTCCCAGGTTAGGTTGTAGATGAGAATGTCATCAAAGAAAACTAGGAAAAAAATTCGTAGATATGGTTTTAGCAGGTTTTTCATGAGGCTTTGAGAAGTGGAGGGGGCATTACAGAGACCAAATGGCATGACCAAGAATTCATAATGACCTTCATGAGTTCGGAAATCAGTCTTGGGAATGTCTACTTCTTTCATGCGTATTTGGTGATAGCCTGACCAGAGATCTAGCTTAGTAAAGAATTGAACACCATGTAGTTCATCAAGCAGATCATCAACAATCGGGATAGGGAATTTGTCTTTGATAGTGATCTTGTTGAGGGCCCTAAAGTCTGGACACATGCGCCATTTCCCATCTTTCTTGAGCACCATGACCACTCACGATGAATAGGGACTGATGTTAGGATGAATAACACCAGCTTCAAGGAGTTCCTTGATGATTTTTTTAATTTCATTCTTTTGGGTGAAAGGATATCGATATGAGCACACATTCAATGTTTGTGCCCCGGGGACCAAAGTGATGCTATGATCATGTTCCTCTCTAGAGGGTGAAAGCTCTTTAGGTTTGTCAAATACCTTCTAGTGGCGATTTAAGACCTATTGCGTTTCATGATGAATATGAAGAGTAGTGGGCTCGATGGCCTGGATGGCATTAAGCTAGGTGATAACTCCATGATGGCCCTTTTTCAACAAATTTTACATTCGATGCGAGCTGATGATAGAAGGAGTACCTGCTTGGTGTCCACGAAGGGTATGCATGTGGTCTTTTTGCTTAAAACTCATATATAACTCCTGGAAATCTGTTGTGATTGGGCCTAGTGTGCGAAGCCATTCAACACCCAAGACAATGTCACAACCACCCATCTTAATCGCAAACATGTGGGTCTTTAGGTTGTAGTCTCCCATCTGAAGTTCTATATTTTCGCAGCAACCTTCACATTTCATTGTTCCTCCATCAACAATCTGGACCTAGAAATTAAACACTGCCCTGACAAAACAATGAATAGCTTCGGTAACTTGCTGATGGATAAAGTTATGAGTTTTGTCGTTATCAATCAATACTACTACAGGGCAATGTTTAATAAAGCCTCTAATTTTGAGAGTTTTGGGCACAAAAATGCTTGCCAAAGCATGTAGCGAGATAACTGGTTCCTTTGGCGTAGCTGGGAGCTAATTGTCTTGCTGGGTGTCCTCAACCTTGTCCTTTGGTTCCTCAAGGGGTGGGGCTTCCTCAGATTAGCTGTGATCAGTAACATCAATTTGAAAGAATTTGGGTTCCTTGCATTTATGCCCCGGGGAGTATTTGTCATTAGAGTAGTAACACAATCCTTGTTTTCTTCTTTCATCCATTTCTGTTGGAGACACCTTTTGAACCTTAAGTGTTTAGGTAGGGCCTTGAGCTTGGGTGGGGTGTCCCTTGGCTATGAAATTTGGACGAGGCGTCTGGGCAACGAAAACATGTTCCAATTCGATAGCCTTTGTGCAAGCATCCATCCATGTAGGTGGGTGGTGCATCCAGACATGGGCTTGGATGGCTTCTTTGAGACCATTTATAAAACATTCCAAGTAGAATTCATCTCCCAGGCCTTCTGTGTAGATGACCAATGTCTCAATGCTACAATGTAGTCTTTTACTATGCCTGTCTATCGGAGCTTTGTAAGACAACCCAAAAAATTAGATTCTCTGTCAAAGCAGTCACAAAGAGATTTTGAGAACACCTCCCATGTTATGTTCCCATCATAGCATTTTTGATGCCACTACCACCACTGCCATCTCTCTTGGTCTAAGTAAAGGGATCCCACACATAGTTTAGTTTGATCATCTCAGATATCATTCAGAATGAAATATTGTTCCATTTGTGCTACCCATACTGCCGAATTAGAGCTATGAAATTTATACATGTCCATATTGGGTGGCCGAGGTTGGGAATGTGCTTGACTTCCATGGAAGTGAATATGATGGCTAGATTCTCCTTCAAGGTCTTCATTAATACCATGTGCCTCCGAATGCAACCTCGATGTGCTCCCTTTGAATTGTGCCATGAATTGTTGCATCTGTTCCACTAGGCTCTGGAATGAATCCAACTTTTTTTCAAGTCTCGCGATCTTCTCGTTGGCCATGATTTGAGCTTTGGTTTCTACCATACACAGATCTTGGTCACTTGTCGCCACTTAGAAAAAAATTGGGACCGCCCAAAAATTTAAGGTGACAAGTGAATGGTACCATTGCGATCATCTTGTTTTCCTAATCTTATGGGTTAAGTCTCTTGTAAGCGTCCGGTGAAGGCCACAAGACTCACTGCACAGATGGTTAGATCTGCTTGCGAAAGCCCAACAGATGAATTTGAGTTGGACTGCGGCAACGAAAGAACCCAAACAACTAGATTTGAATGGTACTGTGGCAGTAGAACCTCAATTGGTGGATCTGATTGTTGCGGTGGTGACAGAACCCCAATTACTAGATCTGATCTGGAAAATAAGATAATGGGTGATCTTCGGATAGTCAAGGGAACCATGGTCTCAAAGGAGTGTCAGGTGCTATAGATCGAAATATACATAAGGGTTCAACAATAGTACTCGGCCCAATCTTTCAAGGAAATAACTAAGGAGGATCAACCATACCTTAGACATACTACCTGACTACCCTATCGTACGTGTGAGTAATCTCCCTGAGTGTTGTTCTCAGTGTACTGTAGCAGCAAGATGGCCGATGGTTTATCTAAAGCGAGGTTTCTAGTGAGCCTAGGGGGCTTCCAATATACCCAGAGGGTACGTCGAAGGCAGTTAGTGCATGGTTTTGTCTAATGCACTACTACTCGAAGGGGTATCCATAAGGGTTACAGGGGAGTCCAACAAGTGTGACCACCTCTTGTATTTCTTGTGTGCATGTCTCCAGTAGAGCAGAGCTCAATTACAAAATAAGACAAAATATTTCTAAATGGGGAGTCTTTATCCTTTATATAGAATTCATACATACAATACCATGGTTCTCTCAATACCATCTATCTAATACCATGACTTGTTTGCAACTAATTGTAGTCCCTTTCTTAAATGTGGGTCAACCACTTACAATTATTAATACGGGCTTTATTGACTCTTTAACTAACTATAACTATGACTTGACCTTAGTTCATCGTAGTCTTTCCACAACAATTAGATTTCCTTCTATTTCACATTAGAGGAAATTTCACCTCAAAAATAGCCACCTAAGAAAAAATTAAGAAATTAATAAAATAATGCCATGTAGAGAATTTTTTAATACATAATTTCTATTGTTTTTATTTTGTCAAAATTTATCCAAATAAATCTCCGTTTATCACAATAATTGTAATATTTTTATATTTAAATCAATTATAGTACAATATTTAATAAATTATATTTAAAATTTAAATAAATTTAACTTTACTTTAAATTACTAAATTTATATTAGAAAACAAATTTCTACAGTTAAAAATTTAATTTACTCTAAATAAACGTCACTTTTAATCAAAACCAATAATATATTTTATATTAAATTAATTTATTAACACAATTTAATAAAATTTAAATTAAAAAAGGTAAATTTTCAAGTTTTAAATTTAATTTTAAAATTACTCAAATAAATGCAGTTTTATCAAAAATATATATTATAATATAATATATATAATTATTATATATATATATATATATATATATATATATATATGATATATAGTATATAATTTTTAAATATATATTATGATAAGATTTATTAAAGTTTAAATTAATAAAAGTAAATTTAAAATTTAAATTCATTACACGCATTAAACAAACTTATTCAATTTTACCCTTCAATAAAAATATTCTTGATATTATAACTTTTATAGAGTTAGATATTAATTTTATTTTAAATATTTAATGTAGTTTTGGGTCACTTGGGCACCATTTACATTTAAGTTAGGTAAATTATGTTATTAGAAAATTTGTTGGTGCCTAGTCACATCTATATCTCTTTTGAATTTTAAAGGATTTTGATTGACTTACACATTATGACATGGAAATTCAATGTTAATTATTTAAAATTAAATTTCCCTAATACTCCATCTGATTGCATGCCTACTTGGTTTCTAGGTCTCCTTTCTCTCAGCATGATAGAAATATTAGGCTGAAAATTAGTTTCATAACTCACCATAGCAGTCATGGGAGTAAGTTTTATCTCGTTCGAGATTTTTTTATACAACTTTTAAAATCATTTGGTGAATTCTTCTACGTTTTCAAAAGGTTTCTTCTTGATTGCCGCGAATTCGGTAAGGTTGTATTGAAAATCCTTTTTTTCACCCCACTGGGTACAAAATGTTCTCTCTAAATCATCCCATGAGTGTAGAGAATTAACAGGGAGAGTATGGAACCATTTCCACACATACCCTTGTAGGATTTGTATGAAGAATCTCATGAACACATCCTCTTCTTCCACCATGATTTTATTAGTGAAGTCTTGTAAGGTGCTAATATGTTCTTCTGCAGTTCCTTTCTCTTCTCCACTGAATCTGGGTAAAATTTTAAAATAATTCTTTGGCATGTCATGTAAGCCCTGAGGCAAAGAGAAGGGCACATATTGAGTTTCTACTCAGGCCGATGGTTGATTGGGTTGATTTGGTTGATTGCAAGGTTGTCCTTGCCTAACCATGATGTGTTGTAAGATTATGTGTCTAGCAACAAACGATATGGGAGTTCTAGTTTTATCTGTAGTTTGTGGGGCCACTAAAGGCGTAGATGAGGGTGGTTTTCTAATGCATGTGGAGGACTAAGTAGCTCATAATGTTTGAGTGTTGGTTGTGAGGATAATGTATCTGTTCAAATGATCTCAGAGTGAGCGAGTTGGGAAATTATAGTTGGACAAGGTTTATATGTAGTGTTAGCTGTTTGATTATCTAAGGGTCATAATTGTAAAGATTTGTTTCGTTGTTTACAAGTATATACAAACATTCAGAATTGAAGAATGAAAGCGTAACGCTTTGATCTAGGTTGCTCCAGTTATGTCTTTTCGAAGAAGCCAAAATATGAATGTGAAAATTATGGATTTTTCATTTTTAAAGGCAGATGAAATTAAGATGAATATGTACAATGGGTTAACTGAGTTCACAAACTATCACCGTTGTAGTATGTGGTGTGTTTGAAGACAATAACATATCGAAAGAGAGTGAAATTTATGAACCATGGAGTCACCAGGTGGAATGCACAGTGAATAGGTTCAGATCTTGTCCAATAACAAAATTTGTCAGAATGTCGTTTCTCCTAGCAAAGAAATTCAAATAAGTCCCTGACAACGATGCCATGAAATGTTGGGGCCCTAGAGTCACACTATGTCATGTCGTAGTGCAAAGATTCAGAACATCTAAGTTCAATCTAATTTGTTGTTATTATTTTATTTTATTGTTGAAATTATTTGTATGAAATCATCTATGTTTATTTAATTATTGCTGAAGGCGTCTCTGTATTATTTAAATTTGAACTCTCATGTGTGTTCATTCTTGGTTTAAAGTTTCAACAAGAAAATAAAAATGACGAAAAACTGCAGCAATTTAAATCATATATTGATGTTGGTTTTTTGTAAATGTTGTTTATTAAATGATTGTATGAATTATGCCTTAAATTCTGCCGATATTCTTTGTGTTTATTTCATATTTACAGTCTCATGTACTCTAATTTCTCCATAAAGTTGTCACAAGAAAATAAAGAAACATGAAAAATCATTTTCAACCATTTAATTCAAATTCTTAACCTCTGTTAACATATCTCTATTTATGTAGTAATGCAGTAGAAATTACACATAATCTAACTAATAATTGTTGCATATTGATAAAATCTGAGCATTTCACACTTCTAATATTCACCATGAGTTTTCTCCAAGAAAGTAAAAATTACAATGAGAAAATTCCATGCAAGGCAAATTCAATTTTTGTTTTAAAATTTAAATTTAGTCTCAAAATTTGGTTAAAGGAAAATGTCAACCATTCAGAGCAATTTTGCAGGGCTGAATTTCTACTTGTTTTTAGTTAGAGCATTCATGAGCATTGGGTTTGAATTAAAGAAATAAAAAGGGTTTGAATAAGGGGAAAATTAGAGAAAAATCTTAATAGACTCAAATGAGCAATTAAGAATTCATTTAATCCTGCTAAAAATAGATGGGTAGCTGAGCAATTAAGAATTTAGCCACAAGACAACATAGTATTTTGAATTTTTCAATTTCATTGAAACCCATGTAAAAATCATCAAAGTAGCCAATATACTCTTCAACAACCTTGATAATTTTTGTAGAAAATAAAGCAAACAATCATACTAATTCATAATTTCTTTTAATTAACAATCCCATTTCAACTTCATAACAAACCAAGTTTGCAACATAATTTGTCATGAAAAATCCTTGAAATTGTATTAGTATGGTGCAAAACTCAAAATTAAAAGATGGGTTCTTAGAATAACATTAGAAAGAAGAACTAAAATCCCAAAACTCACTTCATATTTTTTTCCTTAGACAAATCCAAAAGTCCCAACAAATTTTGGAAAAATTTGACAGTGTTTCCCCTACATCATAATTTGTTTCCCTTAATTATATCAAAATGAGGCCTATATATACACACTCAAGACTCAAGACACTAGTCCTAGTGTCACTAATGGTATTCAGAAGCCACTAAGAATATTTTACAAAAGGATAGTCGTCTTATAACAAACTTCATCTAGATTTTTCTTGAAAAATCTGGCAATTGTAGGGTGGGCCTCACTTGATTTGGCTGGAGTGAATTGTCTTTCTCTCTCTTCCTGTATGTTGGGTGACTTCTCTCTCTGGCTTGGGTGTTGGATGGGTGACGCACTACCATGGTTGGGATTCTGAGGGTTCTGACTGTGCCGATGGTAGTGTTGATGATTGAGGCCGTGTCTACTCCTATGGTGGAGATCCTTAACTAGAAGCTGCATCTGAAGATGCCACCTTTGACACTGGTGCATATCCAATTTGAATGGAAAAATTATAAAAATCCAACATTCCTTTCCATTCTTTTCCCAAAGGGATGTCACATGATTGTGCATCCAAAATTTCCCCTTCTAAGGTCATGACTGATTCATAGTCCACTTTACCTTGCTCTTTGAAGATGCTTTTCAGTATGAATGCAATTTCAAAATAATCTTCATATAGATTTACAATATTTTTCCCCTATAGTGGGCAGTCCTCCACCCCAAAGTATTTCTAATATTAGTTAATGTTATTTAGGCTATTCATAAGGGATTCTTTGGTATAGAAATCCCCATGCCCATCAAAGAATGGTGGGAACTTCCTCTTATACAACAATTCACATCTATCCTTAAAACCTTGTACTTCATTAACCAATGCTTTTTATTTATTTTCTATTAGTGTTATCAATTTTTTTTCCCTCTTCATCTGATTAGCTCTAGATACCAATTGGGATTTATTGAGGTCTGCTTTGGTGACCTCCTCCCTAGACATATGGTTAAGAAAATTTAAGATCAATCCGGCCTTGGTCAAGGATTCTCCAATAATTCTCTTAAGTGCATTCATTTCCTTAAGTTCCATTCTGATAGCTTCTATCTTCTCTTGAACTAACTTCAAGTGATCCCAATGTTTGTCCACCACATTCATGATCTTATCCCAAATAATTATTTTAGCATACTTGAAATCGGACTTGCTTGGATGCTTTATCCTCAATACTTATAATTCAACATCAACTTTATCGCTATATTCCTGTGCCTTATACATTTATGTCTTGGTGCTCTCAAGCTCTTCCTCATTTGCTTTTAGTTTCCACTCTTGACTTGAGAGAAGATCTTGTAGCTTATTTTCATCCTCTGACACTGTAAGGGATTATACTTTCTTGATTAGCACATCTAGGATCTATTGAAACTACAAAATCTCATCTATCTTCTCTTTCATTCCTTGGACCTATGCCTCTAGTAGCACAATTCAGTCACTGTACTTGTTCTTTATGAGTGCCTCCTGCAACTTAACATTCAAATCTTGTCTTTATTTTTATAATGCATCCAACTGAACTATTTGAACAAGATGTGCTTCTGAAATATTTCATTGTTTCTTCATTGAGCCTATCTTCCTATCCTTTTCCTCCAATACATCTTAATATTGCTTAAAATCCATAGGGAACATGACTAGGTGCATGCCTTTTTCCTCTAGGGTTTTAATATTTATCTTCTTGGTCTTGCAAACCATGTTCTCATATTTCAATTGTCTACTGGCCTTAGTATACAAATCTTGCAACTTTTTGGCTATAGAATTCGTCTAGTGCATCCGTTTATGCACCATCTGAGTCACTTATAAATTCAAATACATGAGATTAGTATATTGAATAGTATCTGCATGAAAGGATATTTGATGCACTTATTATTCCAACATGGACCTTGGTGTCTCCACTTTGGATTACAACATTGCCAGCTTGAAATTTCCTTTTTCATAATCCAATCCACTCTTAAGTTGCATGAGAGGAAGTGGTTGATTATCAGATATTATGATGTCTCTCTTCCTCTTATTTGAGTATTTATTGGCTATTTCCATGAACTTTTCTACTACTGACATGTGTCTAGGATTGGACATCTCCCTTGAATTTGTTTCCTCTGATCTTGACATGGAAAATGGTAAGGTTTCCATGGCGAATGCCTATTTTTTCAGACTTTCCAGCTGGCTATTATATAGTATCGAAGCCTATGACTTTGTTTCATCATCATCTTCATCATCATCATCCATTGCTACTTTACTCGTCCTAGCATTATTTGAGCTAGGTTCCTTACCTTCATCAATCTCCATGGGTTCCTTACCTTACTTGAGAAAACTATGACTTAGTTGGATTTAGGATGGCTGTTGAGTTCCAAAACTGCCTCTCTCTTAAGCAAATTTCTCATCCTTCTTCCTTTGCTTTTCCATGAAAAATGCATCCTTAATCATCAAAATCCATTGCACATTGCCTTAAAGAGTATATTTCAGCGATTTAAGAGTTATATTGTTATGTTTGTTATTTGAATAGGTTTTTGTCTTTCAACTATGAAACGCAGCCACATTCCATAGCTAATCAGCTATTCCGCAGCCATCTCCATGCTTTTGTAGGTTACAGGTGTCAAGAGAGGAAACAGACCACATGGGTACCTTGGAAAACGTAAGAACATTGATTGTATCCTATCCATTTGGCCTAGATTAATGAGGAGGACTCCGGTCGAAGGGAAGTCAACTGTAGGAGACTTATGGCAAGTAGGACTCTGTTTTCACATGATTCTCAGTGATGGATCCGAGGTAGTCTCCTGAAGCCAAGGACTTCATCTGCCACCTGCACAAACAGAATCCAATAAGCACTATTAGAAGATTTATTTTTCAAGGCAACCTAAGAAAAGAATTCTACATGCACTACCTGTCTACGTGTTTTGCTATAGATGATTTCTCTCTTCAAAACAATGGTATTTTTTCTTCTATAAATACCAGCATGTAGAACGCGGAACAAGTTCAAGTTTTTTCTTATGTAATAGTGCAAATTTCCGCTTTGTAGTGTGAAGAACTCATTTCTCTATTTTAATACAAAATCTCTATTTTCAATGCATACCTGAAGTGCTTGTGAAGTGTTGATTCCGTGTTGATAATCTGAGACCTTGCAGAGGGCCCTTGTGTGGTCAAGGGTACATTTTATTTCTGTTTTGTATTTGATAGTTTAAGTTGTACTTTCACTGTGTTTTTCATTATGTTTATAATCGTTTTCTAACTCTATTTGTGAATGCAGCTTGTGTTGTATTTTCACTAACTCAGACTAGTTGTATTCTAGCATAGAATAGTCCTTTGATTTTCATTGCTCTCTAGTTTCTTATCAATAGTTTTAAGTTGATTTCAGAAGCATAAATTAGTTCATTTTATTTGCTGTTCATTAGTTTCTAGATTTTAAATTAAGCAGTTCAATGCCATTTTCTTATTAGTGTAGTCACTCATGATATAAATGAATATTTCCAAAATCCTTTCAATTGATGGTTAATCCTAAAACTAAGTGGTGAAATGTTGCATTTATGAATGAGTCTTTCATTACAATTGTTGTTCATTAGTTTTAGAGTTAAGCTGTTCAATGCCATTTTCTTATCAGTTTAGTAACTCATGATATAAATGATTATTTTCAAAAGCTTTTCAGTTGATGGTTAATCCTAAAACTAAGTGGTGAAATGCTTTATTTATGAATGAGTTTTTCCTTGCATTTTCATGTTTACTTTTCTTAGAATGATGAAGAATAAATCTCTCAAGGATGTTATCACAAGGAGGTAGTGCTCTCTAAATTGTGTAGGAGAGTCACAGAAATATTTCATTTAGCTTTGCTTTCATAATAAAATAGTTGCAACTTCGTTCTCAATTATGGTTTTCCACTTAGTTTAGCTCATGTCTACTTTTCTTCAAATAATGAAGAATGAAATCTCTCAAGAATGCTATCACAAGGAGGTAGTTCTACCTAAATTCTGTAGCAGAGTGACAAAAATACTTCATTTAGCTTTGCTTTCATAATTGTAACTTCATTTTCAGTTTTAGTTTTTCACTTAAGTTTAGTTGCAGTTCCATCTTCAATTGTTCATTAAGCTTTAATTCTGCAATAGATTAGATAGTAGAGGTAATATTATTTCCATTTTTAGTTGATCATAGATAGTTACAATCTCATTTTCTCATTTAAGCTATGGTTTTGAATTGAGTAGATAGTAGTTTTAAGTCCTTTCAGTTCAGGTTTTGGAAACAATCATAATAGCAAGAAGAGAAGCTATGTTTTCATTTTCTTGTTTACAAACTTTACTTCCAAATTTGACCTAAAAGCACTTTTAGATCTCATTTCATTCCTCTAGATTCTTGGCAGCAGTAGATTAAGATTTTGTAGACTACATTGCAGAACATTAGGAATCAAAAGAACAAAACCCCAAAAAAAACATGAAAACTCAAAAATAGTGAGGTAAGAGGGTCATCTAGCACATATAGTGCACTACACTTCATCAGTTTACGATACCCGGATTGATAATTTATGTAGCAATTTAGGACACTAAATTGACTGAACATTTTGGCGCCATTGCTGGGGAAGTGTAACTAGGTAGCCTTATCTCTTACATTCATAAAAAAAAAACACAATAAACAACAAAACGAAACAATGACATGTATCAAGAAAGAGATTCTAGGGGTAGATTTACAGCTAGGGGCAGAAGTTTTATTTTCACAACTCCACTTACTCCACCAAGAGTTAGAAAAGATACACCTCCATCCCAGACTCATACTCCCAGCCATAGGATTCCTGGAATTCAAGGGGCAGCAACTCAGTTAGAAGATTCTCCTACTTCATCCACTAAAACAGACCTAGGAGAGAAGACCTTTTTCACTTCCACAGGGGAGCCTATTGTAGTTGAGGAAGTAGGAATACCTAGTGAAGAAGAAGGAGGAAATACTCTCTCCCATAGTCCATTAATAGAAGAACCAAAAGACTCTAGGGATGCTATAATGGCAGAAGAAGAACAAGATGGAGAATTCTCACTGTTTGGAGGAGGGGGTAGAGGGAGAGGTAGAGGAAACAATGGAGGAGGTAGAGGTAACAATGGAGGAGGCAGAGGAAATAGGGAAATAGATAACTCATTTGTATTCACTATAGTAGATGAGGAAACACCTACCACAATGAAAAAAATCTCACCATCTGTCCTCCCAAACTTTTATGGGTTGAGAAGTAAGGACCCTGAAACATTTTTATTTGAGTTTGAAGTCTTGTGCAGAACCTATGACTATTTAGAAGACTCTCAAAAACTCAAATTGTTCCCTTCAACACTAAAAGGGGCTGATTTGAAATGGTTTATGGGGTTAGTCACTCAATCCATTAGAACTTGGAATGACATGAAACAAGGATTTTTGGATAGATACTTGAATTATTGTATGCCTACCAATCATAAGGGTGAAGTGTTCAAAATGATGCAAAAGGAAGATGAAAACTTAGAGGATTTACTTGAGAGATTGAACTATAATTTGAAAAGAGAAAAAATGAACAATTTAGATGAAGAAGCTTTGAAGCTCTTTTGTTAAAGGCCATTAGAGATGAATGGATAGATATCTTTAACATGATGGGGAAGGGAGACATCTCTCAACTTCCATTGAGTGACATAGCAGAACTATGTGTTCATCTCTCAAGAGGGAAATCTAAAACTAGGAAAGGACCAAGAGATCCTTCTCTTGTTAGAGCAAAGAAATCTACAACCGGATCTGTAAGTAGGGCAGAAATTGGCAATATGCTTGATGAGTTTAAAACTGATATTCTAGGGAGCCTTAGTGAGCAGCTAGACACCCTCAAAATCCAAAACAAGTAGAAAACAGAGGTTGATGCCTTAGCCATCTTTTTTCCAAAATGCAGAAAGAAACATGCTCTAAGGGAATGCCCTTTAGATGCAAAAATTATAGAAACTTATATGATTTGTTTAGAGAGTCATGAGACCAAAGGTTGTCCTTCAATCCCAGGTCCTAAGGCTGTCTTTCAAGACGAAACAGTCTCAAATTTTGTAGAACCTCTTTGTTTTGTTGCAAGAATAACTTGGCAAGGGCAGAAAAATCAAGGATTTAACAATCCAATGTATTTTCAGCCCCTACCAAAATGGAATTCTTGGCAGCAACCTTGGCCTCAACCTCAAACTCAGTATCAATCTCAACCAGGGGCACAAGGGGTACAAAATCCTTATGGGAGATTTGCTCAATATTATCAATATCCTCCATCTTATTAGAGCTATCCCCCCCCACAAAATCAGTAGTAAAATCAGCAACCACAACTTCCAAATCAAATCCCTCAGCTTTCATTGCCATTTCCACAACAACCTCCACAACAAAGTCAAAATCCTCAACTCTTACTTCCATTTCAACAAAAACCAAATCAACTACTATCCCAAACATTGCCAAACCCGAATATTAAAAACCCTCATAATGATTATATAGTAGAAGGACAACAGTTTCCAACTTACATGATTGCTCCTCTAGATCTTAATGATGTTCAACTTAGATCTGGTAGGATATTGGAAAAGGAAAAGTCTTCTATAGATATTCAAGAATAAGATGCTTTTGAGGAGGATTCTCTAAAAGTCAATAAAAGTTTTGATGGGACATCCATCCAAAACTAAATCAGTGAAAAACAAAAACAAAAAGAGTCAATAAACACAACTCCTATAATTGAGCAACCAACATCTACTTCTACACCTC
The DNA here is from genome assembly GCA_000404065.3 of Pinus taeda. Taxonomy (NCBI): domain Eukaryota; kingdom Viridiplantae; phylum Streptophyta; class Pinopsida; order Pinales; family Pinaceae; genus Pinus; species Pinus taeda. The sequence continues at coordinate 24,639 of APFE030179851.1, forward strand.
CTTTTCCTGAGAGATTACAAATTGATAGAGGAGTAGAAAAACAGATCTTGTTGCCCAATTATGACTTCCTAGATGAATTGAAGAATGTTTGTATCAAAATTCCATTGTTACAAACCATTAGAGAAATTCCAATTTTAGCCAAGACAATAAAGGAGTTGAGCATCAAAAGACCAGGAAGAAAGCCAAGAGAAAAAAAAGAATTCACCTGGTAGGAAAGATAGCAGATATCATGATGGGAAAGATTGCCATGCAGAAATATGTGGATCTAGGAAGTCCAATTGTCAAGACACATATAAATGGGATTGAAATTCCAAACACATTGATTGACTTAGGGGTAGCAATAAACATTATGAGTAGATGAACTATGGAACATCTTAAACTTCCTAACCTTCTTTACACACCTACCTTACTGCAACTTCCAGATAGATCAATAATCAAACCAGATGGTGTGCTAGAAGACATTTCATTCTCCTTAGATTCTTGGGAACATCCTGTTGACTTCATGATTTTAACTCCGAAGAATAATCTAGGAGGACACCCACTCATATTAGGAAGACCTTGGCTGGCCATAGCTGATGCTTTTATTAGTTGTAGATCTGGTGACATGTACATTTCTAATGGTAATTCAACAAAGGAATTTACTTTGTATCTTCCAGCAAAAGCAATCATAGAAATAGATGACAAGGAATGGATCAATGATGAGGATTCTATTCATCCTATCTTTACTATATAAGAAATTAGTGAAGATAGTCAAATTTTGAACACATTGGAAAATTTTGAAACATCTTCAGAATATGATCATGCACAATTCCAGGAAAAATCTAATGTTGAATACTTGTCATCTAGGCAGATGTCTCTCTATTCTATGGAAGAGTTTGGTAGCTCTACAATGGAAATTTTTCCAGGTAGAACATTGAACATAAAAAAAAACTTGGAGAAACTACAGCAAGAAGAGCTAACCAAAATATTACAAAAACATTTTGCTACATTTGCGAAGTATACTGACATGAAAGGTATTGATCCTAAGACTTGTATCAATCATATCTATATTGAGGAAAATAGTAGACCAATTAGACAACCTCAAAGAAGGATGAAAAGAAATCTTAGGGAGATTGTGAAGGAAGAGCTCCAAAAATTACTCAATGTAAACTTCATTTACCCAATTTCAAATAGCCAATGGGTTTCTCCTTTGGTCATTGTGCCTAAAAAGAATGGGAAATGGAGGGTGTCCATTGATTACTGAGAATTGAATAAAGCAACCTTGAAAATCACTTTTCTTTGCCCTTCATAGATCAAGTATTAGATATATTAGCAGGTAAAAAGTATTTCTCATTCTTGGATGGTTTTAGTGGTTATAATAAAATTCAAGTAGCACCTGAGGATTAGGATAAAACCACATTTACTTGTCCATGGGGAACTTTTTCCTATCAAGTGCTTCCTTTTGGGTTATGTAATGCACTAGCAACATTCCAAAGGGCAGTACTAGGAATTTTTTCTGATCTAATACATGATTGTGTAGAGGTATATATGGATGATTTTACAATCTATGGTAACACATTTGAAGAAGCTTTGGAAAATTTGGAAAAAGTCCTTAAAAGATGTAAAGAAACAAACCTTTCACTAAGCCATGAAAAATGCTTTATGATGTTTACAGAAGGTATTATTTTAGGATATCACATTTCAGGAGATGGGATTAAAGTGGACAAATCAAAAGTTGAAGTCGTCTCTAAGTTACCAATTCCAAATTGCCAAAAAGATGTTAGAGGTTTTCTAGGATTTATAGGATATTATAGAAGGTTTATAGAAAAATTTACCAAAGTAGCTTCTCCACTCTTCAAATTGCTTACAAAATATTGTGAATTCAAGTGGAATCCTGATTGCCAATTAGCATTTGAAACCTTGAAAGAAAAAATATCTGAAGCACCTATCTTAAGAGGACAAAATTGGAAACTTCCTTTTCATATTTCTACAGATGCTTCAGATACAGCTCTAGGATCTGTATTGGGACAAAAAGATTTGATTCCTTATACCATTTACTATACAAGAAAAATTTTGATTCCCATTGAGTTGAATTATACTGTGACTGAAAAAGAATTCTTAGCTATTGTTCATGCAATTAACAAGTTTAGACACTCTATAATAGGCTATGAAACTTTTGTTCATACATTTCACTCTGCAATTAGATATTTAATGAATAAACCTATTACTAATGGAAGAGTTACAAGATGGCTTTTACTTTTGCAAGAATTCAACATTACTGTGCTAGATAGACCTGGAAAACAAAACACAGTTGCTAATTTCTTGTCCAGGATTCAGAATATCAAAGAAGACTCTCTGGTTGAGGATAAGTTCCTGTTGAATATTTACTTGCAGTAACTACTCAAACTCCTTGGTTTGCAGATGTTGCTAACTACTTGGTTACAGGGAAGTTACCTTCACATTTATTTCCTAGAGAGAAAAGAAAGATTATTCAAGATAGTGCAAGATATTCATGGACCGCTAACGAATTGTATAAAAAAGGGCTAGATCTTATGATTATAAGGTGTGTTAGGGAAGATGAAATGCCTGATATTATCAAAGCATGTCATGATGAGCTGTGTGGTGGTCACTTTGATGACAATAGGACAACCTATAAAATCCTTTCCTTAGGATATTATTGGCCATCCATCATCAGAGATGCTAAAGAATATGTCAGAAGGTGCGACATCTACCAAAGGGTAGGGAGACCTACCCCCTCAAATGAAATGCCATTAGAACCTCAGGTACTTATCGAACCCATTGAAAATTGGGCTTTAGACTTTATTGGACCTATTAATACCCCATCCAAGCAGAAAAAGTATATATTGTTATCGCTGATTATGTCACCAAATGGGTAGAAGCCAAAGCACTACTTTTTGCTAACGAAAAAGCTGTAGTTAGTTTTCTTTTTGAGGATATTTTTACTCGCTTTGGTGTTCCAAGAGAAATTGTGACAGATCAAGGAACTCAATTCACATCCAACATGATGAAGAGGCTTATGGAAGAGTACAAGATCAAGCATAGGAAATACACTCCCTATCGTCCACAAGCAAATGGTCAAGTGGAGTCTACAAATAAAGTGATCGAAGGAATCCTCACCAAGACTGTGCATCTACATAGAAGAGATTGGGCAGAAAGGCTTCTTGAAGCCTTGTGGGCCTATATAACCACATGGAGAAACACAACATGACATACACCCTATGAACTTCTTTATGGGAAGCAAGTCCGGTTCCCCATAGAGTCCCAAGTCAAAACTTTCAAGATGGCGGTCTAGTTGGGGATGGATTTATTAGAAGCTCAAAAGCATAGATTGGAGAAGTTGAATGAACTTGATGAAATCAAACAAGAGGTTGTTCAAAGAACTGGTCTAGTTCAGCAACAGAGGACTAAGTGGCATGACAAGTACATCAAAGACAAGAAGTTTCAAGAGGGAGATTGGGCATTGTAATTTGATTCAAAGTTTAAGGATTTTCAAGGAAAGTTTTGAACTCATTGGCCTGGGCCATATGAGATTGAAACAATTTTCAGTAATGGAGTAGTAAAAATTAGAACAATAGATGAGAATCAAACTCCTCTCCTTGTGAATGGTCATAGGTTGAAAATTGATCAAAAACCAATCTCATATGAGGAGTTGATCAAGATCTTTCAAAATAATTTTGAAATGAAGTTGGTGAAGAAGAATTCTTCTTCTCCACCAAATTAGTCTTTGTTCTTTTCATCATATCTATATCTATATCTATATCTATATCTATATCTATATCTATATCTATATCTATATCTATATCTATATATATATCTATATATATATATATATATATATATATATATATATATATATATATATATATATATATATATATAGAAATTTTGTATAAGGTTGAAAACCAATCAATGATTAGCATGCTTATACAGAAAATACAGGGTGAAAATCAGAAGACTCTGACACCCTATATTTTCCAAAAAAATGTTGACTCATTATGCATTCTAAAAATTCATTGTTTTACTTCATTTCATTCTGTTTTACTTCTGCAAATTTCACTCCACTCCACCACCATATTCCACCAATAAATTTTTCTTCTTCAGCATTTCTTCCATCTCCATGTTTCATTTTCATTTTGTCATATTTTCATCTACACAGTCATCTCCATTTCATTCCTTCATAAAGTCACATTTTATTCTCTGTTTTACATTCTGTAGTTGTTCCAGTTCCATAGCTAATCCTGTTCTGCAGCGAATCTGACTCTGTAGTAACAGTTTGATTATTAGCTCAAAAAATGAAAAGGCCAGTTCATAATAAATTTCATATGTAGGTAATGGAGAAGAAAACAACTTTTGATAACATATCAACATCTAAGCACCTGAAGAAGCAAACAACAAAAGGTTAGCAAGCAGAAAGGTATGGTTCTAGAGGTAAGCACAAAAACTTATTTCAAATAGCAATATAAAACATAAATTGTATAACTCGTATAATCACACTACTCCTTGACTTCTCATCATGAGATTTGGTTTCCATGATTATTCCACCATGCCTTCCGACTTAAATGCCTAACAGTCTCATGATTTGATCTCCATTTTTAACTCGTACTTCACTGTACTTCTCCAACACACCTATTTAATGGCTAGATACATGACATGACCTAATTGGATATGGCTCTTTACAACCCTATTGTTCCTTTATTACATCGAGTTCCTCGCTTATACTTCCGCAACCTTCTTAAATGCCTAACGGTCTCATGATTTGATCTCCATTTTTAACTCGTACTTCACTGTACTTCTCCAACACACCTATTTAACGGCTAGATACATGACATAACCTAATTGGATATGGCTCTTCACAACCCTATTGTTCCTTTATTACATCGAGTTCCTCGCTTATACATCCGCAACCTTCTTGTGTATACAAGCCCTCGGATACGTTGAGCACACAATCATTCATTCTGTTTTTGATTCTTTCTGTATATAGCAATACTCTGTTTTCCACATAGTTTACAACCACTCCATTCCATATATCTTCTACACTATTTCATGCATACAACTTCCCTGTTTCATATGCCCTATATGTTTTATCTCCGTCATTTTCCTTCCACATACTCTGTTATTTCATCTCCATATCTATAACCATTTTTGCTTCCATATACCACTTCCATATACACAGTCTTCTTCATGCAGATAGTGAAGGTAAATTTGAAGAAAAGTAGAGAATAGGAATGATGGGTCTCATTGTTAGAACATAACCTATAGGAGTGAAATATATGGAAAGTTATCCTCAGTTGAAAGGGATGTTGAAGAAAGCTGGTTGGCTGAGTTTCATTGAGAAATTCGATGGTCACCATAAAGAGATCACCAAGTCATTTACTAGATCGTTTAATGGGATGGACGTGGAGATTGGTGACATAAAGTTTATAGTGACTGAGTCTTTTATTGCTGCAACAACCGAGCTACCAAAGGTTGGAGAGAGGTGGTTCAAGAATAAAGAATTCCATGATGAAAATTGGAAAGTCATTCTCCAAAATCCAGGTATGGACACTTTAGTTTTTAAGAGAGGAATTCCCATCTCTGCACTTAAGGGTAAATGGAGTAGCATGTTATTAATTGTACAAAAATTTATTACATGCGAGGGTAGATTCGGTTTCATGTATGTGTATCACATAAGACTGTTGATGAATTTTCTTGAAAACGAAACCCTCAATCTCCCATTCTTCTTATTGAATAGTTTAAGGAGAATGGCCATTACTGTTCAGAAGAAAATGGAAGACATAGAAACTAATCTTTATCACCATGGTTTCATAAAAATTCTAGTTGAATATCACTTAAAGAGTGTAGGAGAGACATGGGAGAACTTTTTGATCAGAAATTTTTTCCAAGATCCACCAAAATTACCTGAAGGAAGTTCTGTGAAAAAGAGTAGGAGAAGGAAAACCAGTCTTACAATTCAAAACACTCCTACAACTTTAGCAAAAGAAAATAGTGAAGAAGAGCCTCTCTCTGAAACATTAACAAAGATCAGAAAGTAGACAAAACAAAGAAGAAAGAGGAAAGGAAAAGTTGAGGAAATCTATAGAAACACTCCTGAACTTTCATTAGAAGATGAACAATTACTTTCTAAGAGATTAGTCAACATCAGGGATCAGTTCAAGAAATAGAAAGAGAAGGGGAAAAGAAGACAAGTTATGGAAGAAGATATCATAGGCTCCCAAAGGTTAAGGATGAGTTCTAGACTCAACAGAAAAGTAAAGAAAACAAAATCAAAAGAAACTCAATTCATAGATTTGGGAGAAGAAACTCCAACTCAGTCTCAAGACAATATCTCATTTGAGCAGAGCCCACAACACTCTCCTCAACAAAACTTTGAAAGCATCCCAAAGAGAGTCTCTCCAAGAATTGACCCAATCCAACAGTGGATTTATGATTATATTGAGTCATTGGAGCAAAAGAATACATCAATAGATTAAGGGGCTTCATCCAACCCTGAGCATCCAGCTACATCACAAGAGACTTTGATTAGCTCATTTAAGCAGGAAATCTATGAGCTCGAGATTTTAAATAGGCATATTCAGAAGGAAAATGAAGCCTTAAAAGAACAAAAAAAGCTGGATAAGGTTATCCATTATAACACAACGCTTCATTTGGGTCTGTGGCATAAGAAAAACAAAAAAATAAAGAGGAAAAGAAAGAAGCTAAACAGGGCTCTCATTAACCTCAAGTATAGATTCCTCATGAGAAAGCCTAGGATGGTGGTTGTAGCAAAGAGAAGCAATAAAAGGTTGGATGTTTTGGCTGAAGTCTCATTGCAGATGCAGTAAAAGGAGGGTGTTTACAATTTTGATTGCATGGGGACATGCAATAGTCTCACAGTGGGGGTATGTTGAGTTCCAAAACTATCTCTCTCTTAAGAAACTTTATCATCCTTCTTCCTTTGCTTTTCCATGAAAAATGCATCCTTAATCATCAAAAGCCATTGCACATTGCCTCAAGGAGTATATTTTAGTTTTTTACAAGTTATATTGTTATGTTTTTTATTTGAATAGGTTTTGTCTTTCAGCTACAGAACACAGCCACATTCTGCAACTAATCGGCTATTCCACAACCATCTCCACACTTTTGTAAGTTACAGGTGTCAAGAGAGGAAATGGACCACATGGGTACCTTGGAAAATGTCAGAACATGGATTGTATCCTATCCATTTGGCCTAGATCAATGAGGAGGACTCCAGTCAGAGGGAAGTCAACTGTAGGAGACCTATGGCAAGTAGGACTCTATTTTCACACGATTCTCAGTGATGGATCTGAGGCAGTCTCCTGAAGCCAAGGAATTTATCTACCACATGCACTAACAAAATCTAACAACCACTATTAGAATATTTATGTTTCAAGGCAACCGAAGACAAGAATTCCACATACACTACCTGTCTACGTGTTTTTCTATAGCTGATTTCTCTCTTCAGAACATTTGTATTTTTTTCCTATAAATACTAGCATGTAGAACGCTCAAGTTCAAGCTTTTGCTTATGTAATACTGCAAATTTCCGCTTTGTAGTGTGAAGAACCCATTTCTCTATTTTAATACAAAGACTCTATTTTCAATGGATACCTAAAGCGCTTGTGAAGTGTTGATTCCGTGTTGATAATCCGAGACCTTGCAGAGGGCCCCTGCGTGGTCAAGGGTACATTTTATTTCTGTTTTGTATTTGATAGTTTAAGTTGTACATTAACTATGTTTTTCATTATGTTTATAATCATTTTCTAACTCTGTTTGTGAATGTAGCTTGTGTTATCTTTTCACTAGCTCAGAGTAGTTGTATTCCAACGTAGAATAGTCCTTTGATTTTCATTTCTCTCTAGTTCCTTATCAGTGGTTTTAAGTTGATTTCAGTAGCATAAATTAGTCCATTTTATTTGTTGTTCATTAGTTTCTCGATTTTAAATTAAGCAGTTCAATGGAATTTTCTTATTAGTGTAGTAACTCATGATATAAATGAATATTTCCAAAAGCCTTTCAGTTGATGGTTAATCCTAAAACTAAGTGGTGAAATGTTGCATTTATGAATGAGTCTTTCATTACAAGTGTTGTTCATTAGTTTTAGAGTTAAGCTGTTCAATGCCATTTTCTTATCAGTTTAGTAACTCATGATATAAATGGATATTTTCAAAAGCCTTTCAGTTGATGGTTAATCCTAAAACTAAGTGGTGAAATGTTTTATTTATGAATGAGTCTTTCCTTGCATTTTCATGTTTACTTTTCTTAGAATTATGAAGAATGAAATCTCTCAAGAATGTTATCACAAGGAGGTAGTTCTCTCTAAATTGTGTAGTAGAGTGACAAAAATACTTCATTTAGCTTTGCTTTCATAATAAAATAGTTGCAACTTCGTTCTCAATTATGGTTTTCCACTTAGTTTAGCTCATGTCTACTTTTCTTCGAATAATGAAGAATGAAATCTCTCAATAATGCTATCACAAGGAGGTAGTTCTCCCTAAATTGTGTAGCAGAGTGACAAAAATACTTCATTTAGCTTTGCTTTCATAATTGTAACTTCATTTTCAGTTTTATTTTTTCACTTAAGTTTAGCTGCAATTCCATCTTTAGTTGTTCATTAAGCTTTAATTCTGCAATAGATTAGACAATAGAGGTAATCTTATTTCCATTTTTGGTTTATCATACATAGCTGCAATCTCATTTTCTCATTTAAGCTTTGGTTTTGAATTGAGTAGATAGTAGTTTTAAGTCCTTTTAGTTCATGTTTTGGAAACAATCATAATAGCAAGAAGAGAAGCGTTGTTTTCATTTTCTTGTTTACAAACTTTACTTCCAAATTTGACCTAAAAGCACTTTTAGATCTCATTTCATTCCTCTAGATTCTCGGTAGCAGTAGATTAAGATTTTGTAGACTACATTGTAGAACATTAGGAATCAAAAGAACAAAACCCTAAAACAAACATGAAAAACTCAAAAACAGTGAGGTAAGAGGGTCATCTAGCACATATAGTGCACTACATGTCATCAGTTTATGATACCTAGATTGATAATTTATGTAGCAATTTAGGACACTAAATTGACTGAACAATGGCCCTAAATTCTTCGTAAGTATATTTGTTAGCACAATCTTCTACTATGGGATTCAGATCATGTTTTTGGTTTTCTCGAAGGCTTATCTTTTCTCAATTCATAAATGATATTGACAGTGACAACTGCTTTCCTAGGAGTGAAATGTACATTATCACTTCTGAATTACTATCGAATGTACTCCAATGTAAAAAACTCGAGGAGTCAAGAATGTTGGTAGCTGGTATGGTTGACCTTTAAACCCATAAATCTTGATGACTGTGTAGTCCTTGAAAAGGTACCAATCACCTACTCTAGTATCTGGGGTGAATTACATCATTTCCCTAAGGAAAGGAGGGACTCTAGGCATCGAATAACTGTGCAAAAGGGTGTTGAAAACTAAAATTAAAGAGGAAATATAATCAAAGAAACCCAGGTTGTTTTCTAGCTTTTGGACCATTGGTAACCACTCATAGACTAGTACCAAGGTATTATGCTCATCTACCATTTTTGCTTTTAGGTGCTCTAGGTAAGAGTATTGTTGATTGATGAATATGTGGACTAGATAGGTTTGGTGGTGAAAGAAATTTCCTTCTCCAAATTCTATCATCTGGGTGGATTTGATCTAACAAAAATTGCAGGAAATCAAATTTGGTGTAGGCCTTAGTGTCTGGATGACACAAAGATACCGAGAGACCTAGAATTATCTTGGTTATATAGACATTAGAATCAAGGCCTAGAACTTGGGAAACCATGGATAATGACAACTTTGACATGGAATCAAAAGCTGTGATGTAATAAGGAAGGTGACCAGAAGGAGGGACCACTCCTCCTTTAATAAAATTGACAACCATTTTCTACTGGACCTTTGGTGTAAGGCTAATCCATTTTTCTTCAATTTCTTCCTTATTTAGCTTTTGTAATCATGTCCTATCAGGAAATGGATGTAAGGCCACAATTGTATCTTGTGTTAATCTGATTATTTATTTTCCTTATTGGGATTAGATAATAGCCCTCTTGTCTAGAAATTACCTACCTGCACAACAGGTACCATTTATGGCAAGTGGGACACTTATGGGATAACAACGAAGACCAAATTTAATGCATACATATCATTATGATATCCTATTACTTCACTGGTACTCTCCACTATTTGAATGATAGTCTTCATATCATAGGTGGTGATCATCATATCCTAAACATCAACATCTCCATCATAAAAATGTGGTTCTTTGGTTTTCCCATTCATCTAGACATCAGTGGAACTTTTAGCAGATGAGGATGTCATTGGAAAAGAGCAACTTGCTAGGAATAAATAGCTGAATGAAGAGGGATAATAGGACAAAAGCAAATATTCTTAAGGGTTATGATGGCTAGTGATGATATGCCACATGGAAGAAGGAGATTGACAGAAAGTTGGAGACAAATTCTTTGAATTTTAAAATTTATGCATAGTAAGAATTAACCAACGCACATGAGAGGTCAAATTTGGGGTTTCTTGAGAGAATGAGTTCAAATTTAGCAAATTTCACTGAGAATTTACCATGTGATTGTGACTAAAGGATTAATTCAGCTTGGAAAAAGGATTTATCCACTGAAAATAAATAATTGATCAATTTATCACGTGAGGAACATGATTTTTGAAAGGAGCACAAAGGTTTGACCTTGATTTCAAAATTTCCACAACTTTCATAGGAGGAAGGGATTTAATAGGTGGAATTCACAATAAGGAAGCATGTCACTAGTTTAAATCATGAAGTTTGTGCTAAAAATGTGTCGAATATGGTAAATTAGCTCTATAGGTGCACACAAGCTAAGATGGAGGGTGAACTGTGCAAAATGACAAAGTTAATGGGCCCATTAAACTTTTATAAAAAAAAATAAGCTTAGACACGGGGAAAGGCTATATTGGGAAATTTTTTTTGGATGGCATCATGTTGATGTTAGCATGGCGCAGGCCATGCCTCATGGTAGGATGACTAGGAACGACAGGAGCTATGTGATAAGCTGATTCAATGTTAGAGAGTTAGATGGAGGAAGGGTTACTAGGCATGAGAGGCATTTGTGGCAGGGTGCGGTGTTGATGTGGCCGGTCATGTGGCAACCTTTGTACCCCTTCGCGACTTGTCATTATAAATTGGTGAGTGATGCGAAGGGTGTAAGGGGATGTCCCGTGTCCCCCTCCACGCTCCTCTACCTCGTTAATTGGCGTGCAAATTCATGGCGCAAAGCGCCCAAGGCCATTGGATGGTCGAGCACACCTATAGTGTGGTGTGCCTATGCTGTAGCACCATGTTGAGATTCACCCAGCGCTGCTCACCCGATAGGTCTTGCGCCCTCAAGCATATTTTGGAATTAAAATTTAGACTTTCCTTTCTATAGCCAAATTTTAGGAATTTATTCTTTGGCCCTGGGGGTTCTTGGAGAGGACTCTCCTAGGGTGGTTCATTCTAACACCAACACCACCTGCTTCTCATATCCTTGTAATAAAAACTCTGCACCATCCCTGCATAAGATACCTACATTTAATCTATGGAAAACTCGCTAACTTCGATACCTGTAGACAATTCACATTATCAAATTGTCAATTCTTATCAGGATTCTGCACCTATTTTGTAGTGATCACACTTCTTTTCCAACACTTAACCTATGTCCTTGCATATATATACTATTTCACTGTGGACCACCCAACACAATTTTTACTGATATATTTACCAGAACCAATCCTAAGTTATGTGACGATTAATAATAATTTCATATCAATAAAACCAATAATCCACCCACAAATATTCTATTCTTAAAAATTCAACTCACACATCATACATCCAAACATACAAGAATAAAATATGTAAATGGAGCGATACTTGTATTGTATGAGTTGATGGAATTTTGAATTCATGGTTATTCAAGCCATAAACCAGATCCATCAAGCTCTCAAAGTCACCTAAGCTCTCAAAACATGATGCATCGAATCAAGTGTGATTAGCCAAATATTCACACTCCCATCAGTTTTATAGTCCAACCCTGAGCTCACTGACTGATTTAACCACTGAATAGTTCACTTTATATGTAAATGCATTAGTTACAATGTCCAATTTCATTTGGCATTCTAGGCTTGCGAATCCACTTCTTTGACTAACATTCTCTCAGGTGATCCATCGTGCTAAGGCCTTCACAGAAGTCAGGAGCACAAGCCTATGGGGCCTATGCTCCATGTGGTTGTCACGCTGACACTTGCAATACCAACAATACAAAAACCTTGGTTAGCTTGTATATTAGCTATTGCATAAATAAATCAACCAAATGTGGTTAAACAACATGCAATCAACACACACATGCTCATGCTTCACATACACTCGTGTATATACAACACATAAACTTCTATATCATATTTAACATCATAAATACAAAAATAATGAGGAGGTTAACGAAATCGTCTTATTAAATTTCTCTCATAGAAGGAAGTCTATGGCATGGTTGTTCACTCAAATTTTCCAGCCACCTGTTCTTTTCATTTCTATTACTATTACAACTATACATGTATTTACTGCCATTTCCTGCTAAAAACTAATTGTCCATGTCTTTCCTACACAACTCCCCTATCATTATTACAAGTCATCATGACTTGTAACTTTCCAGGATATTTTTTCCCACATTTCCTGCCCAAATTCCAATTTTGGGTTCACCATTATGACTTTCATTCAATACATTTCCATTGACTATTCACTTTCTAATTTCTGTTTCCTAGGCTAAAAGATATGTTCTCTAGAAGCCTTGGGTGAATTGCTATTTTTCCAATACCTGCAACTTCTCGTGAAAATTTTCCCTCACAAATCTCATATGATTCCAAATTATAGGTTTTCCAATGTTGGGTGTGTGTTATATTATTTCCATGACTAGCCCCAGTAGCGAAGTCGGGGCATTAGAGGGGGGCGGGGGAATTTTTTTTTTGACCCTATATTAGGTGGGTGAGCCTACCTATGGTTTTTTGCATAGTTTTCACACATGGTTTTGGGCATGATGGTTTTATGCCCATGGTATTTTGTAGATCCGGTCAAGGGAACTACGATTATGTTCTAATCCAAGATTAATGGATTGGGGTTTATCGATGCTTTGGCATGTATAGATATGTATTGTAACATTGAAAGGAATATAATGAAAAATCAATTTGGTAGTCCTTGTTTTGGGATCAATGGGAAAATCTCTGTGTATATCCATTTTATGTTTTATGCCATTGTATTTTTTCTATTTTTAGAATTCATATGCAGGTAATTTATGTACGGGGTTAAAATCTACATCCTAAATATTTTCCTTGTTAATAGCTCTCTATTGATTGTGTATTTTCTTCATTCTAATCTTTGGGCTATAAATAGTATTCCTTGTAGACTGCTACAACTTTTTATTCTCCTTTTTGCCTATTTAAAGCACCTATACATTTCCTTTATCTTTTCACAGAATTTCAAGCCTCATATTAAAACTTTGAGTAGACAATCACAATATTCTTGAAAAATATTTTCTTTTGACTGGTCATAAGTCAAAATATGATAATTAGGCTAAAATTTAGAGCCCGGTGAAGTCTTCCCTCTTTTTCCCTATTTCATCCATGTCTAAAATCCCACTTCCAGTACCGATTTGTAACTGCCTTCCTTCAGCTGCTACTTAACAATTCTTGGCATATGGACTTTTTATCACTATTAGTATGTCTATCCATGTTTGCTGCCCCCTGGCACCTACTGGGCCCTCCATGCCCCTCTATATATATATATATATATAACAATTCCAACACTGATGGTTCATTGTTAAAGACCAATACATGTACAAATTTATATGGATAAGTCCATGGCATTAAGCCAACATATATATATACACACAATAAGCCATGACCATACATATTTACCACCAATGGGCTTGTGATTGCCAATAATGTGTGCTATACATATATAGGTTGCAAGCCATATAAAATACATCCTCCAAATGCTCTCATTTACTATACCATACATAAGCACACACACACATATACATATTAAAAAAAAAAAAAAGTATAGCGAAGTATATTCCCCCACGACTATAAATAACCACACACACACACACACACACACACACATATAACTAATACATATTAGACAAGTTATATAAACTAAATATATAAAATATACTTATATATATACATTTATTTAAACCCATACTTTCTAGTTTGAGGTATTGAAACTATATCCAAATAAACATGTTCGTGTAGAGTAGGGATTTATTAGTGCAAATGGAAGTAGTCCATATGCTAGGTGCTCCTAGTCAATTGTAAGCTGAAAAACTGTAACAAGCTTGCTAACAGTGGGTAGACATTTGAATTTCCAAGCATAGAGAAATTAGAAAAATATGCTTGAACTTCACAAGGCCATATTTTTTAGCCTGTAAATCAGATTTTGACATATGAATAGTCAAAATAAAGGATTTTTCGAGTAGATTGTGATTGAATATTCATAATTTTAATATGAGGCCTGAAATTCTAAGTAAATCTACGAGAAATATATAGGTGCATCAAATAGGCAGAAAATATGATAACATGTTGTAGCAATCTACATGGCATAAGTTACAGCCTAGAAGTGAGAATGTTGCAAATAGGAAATCCATAGAGAGCTATTGACGAGGAAAATATTAGGGAAAACAAAAAAATTAAAATTAGATGAATTTGTGAGGAAAAATATCATGGGAAATTATAGGTATTGGAAAAGGTGCAGTTCACCTAAGACTTTTGGAGGGCATAAATTTTAACCCAAGAATCGAAAATGGCAAGTGAAAAGTCAATGGGAACTTGTTGATTGGAAGATCATAATGGTGAACCTAAAATTGGAATCTGGGTAGGAAATGTGGGAGAAAATTTCCTAGCAAGTTACAAGTCATAATGATTTTCAATAGTGATATGGAAGTTGTACAAGAAACATTGGATAAATAACTACCAACATGGCATGGCAGCTGTTAGCTTCCTGCTACAGCAGGTTACTCATCTTTCATGATTGACATTTTTACATGCCAAATATGTCATTCTTTGCATGCTCCAATGTTCCATATTTGCTACAGAAGCCAAAGAAGGATGCCATGAGAATGTGCCAGTTCAAGTACCACTGCTGTGTTCCAATTTTGATGTATTATTCCATTTTTGAAGAATTTTCAGTTAAAGGGAGGTCCAAACAGTTTAATCTTGGTCTCCCTAGGTTTCAATTTACTGTTTTAGAATATAGAGAATGAATATTTGTCCAAACAGCTTAATCTTGGCATATTTGTAGATACGTAGAGAAGCAAGGGTGCTCAACAGCCTAATCTGAGCCCTAGATGAAATAAGTGTAGATATAGATAGGAAGATAGTAAAAGAAAAATTGAAAAGCTGGGTCTGCAAGTCTAAGTGCACCCAGACCAAAAAGAAGAAAAAATGCTAGGTAAGTAGGCTGGGTAGGTAGTTTTGAGGTTGCAGAATGTTGATTTGTGATCAATTTCATGTTTTCAAGTGTCATATCTGTTCAAGTCACAATTATCAGGCAGTTGCCATTTGAAGGACTCAAGCGAGGCATGTCTAACTCCCCCTTCTTCTTCATTCCCCAAATCATTCACTAACTTCCCCAAAGAGGTCAAAATATGCTTGATATCTCTCAGTTTCATCAGTTTCATATCAATTGCCTTGGTAAAGATCTGCTTTGCCTAAGGAATATTCATACTCCCGTTATAAATCATTTTTCCCCTTAATAGCCTAAGATTCACATACTTAGCTCTTTCTCATCATGGTCATATTAACTACTAACTTTACTATATAGCTCCCTATCTATCTCCCCATCCCCTACTAAAACTATGTTAATAACTCCCCTATATAATTATCCCTTCCCCCTCGTTGAAAAATAACCATAAGTATTCCTTGGGAATTACTAAGTTTGCCTGAAACTTAGTAAGAACCCTCATGTTGTTTACAAAAACTCCTTCTAAATGAATTGGGACTCACTCCTATGCATAAAACCCATGCTCTGCCCTTTCTCCTAAAAACCCCACATTCAAATATCTAACCCCTCGCAAATTTAACCCCAAAAACCCACTTTTCCTAAAGTTTTCTACCCCCGCCGAATTAAAAATTAAAATTAATTGGCGCCCGGGCCCCTTCCTTATCCATCCGTCGCCTCATCTTATCCGCAAGCCGTCCGATCGCCAGAGCCCGAGATCTGCGGTGGGCGAGTATTTTTGTGCCTCGACATGCCGAAGGTTAGCGCCCGGGACATCGGCGGTTTTGCCGTCGTACTCCCGCCACACGTCGCCCTCCAAGCTATGGCGGAGCCCCCCCTGCCAATACCGCCCAGGTGCAAAAGCGGTGCGCCACAAACCAGAAACTGCCCTCCCCTTGCGTGACATAACCACCACGTCACTCGCCAAGTTTCCGCCATCTCACCCCTTCCTGCTTGCGTCGACCTGCCACCATACTGCCACGTCATCACCCCGCCGTACTGCCACGTCACCCTACTGATGTCACCATGCTGACATCATCACCGTACAAGAGGCTGCCACTGCTGACGTCATGCTGACATCATCTGCCATACCGCTAACGTCATGCTGATGTCAGTAGCTGAAAAAGAATCGCGCAAGTGCAAAATTGAAGCTTTGGAAGCCCAGAATGAAATTCTGAGGCAGTTTTCGATGCGCATCGCTAGGGGAAATGGGCCAAATTGGGGAAACTTTTGATTCCTCAGCCGTTTTTGCACCAAAAGGTCTGATTTTGCAGTTTTTAGCATATGAGCATAAAGAGAGAGGCCCGATTCAGGCATTAAAGAGTATCAGAGCAAATGTAAAGCCAAAATTCATGTCAAAGAGTATCAGGATGCGGCAAAGTGTATCAGTGGGGATTTTCTTAGTGCTTGAAGCAAAAACTTAGAAGAATAAACCCTATCCTTCTTCCCCTCATTGAGAAGGAAGTGAAGAGAATGTTTGAAGTAGATATTATAGCACCCATCAGATTTTCTGAATGGGTATCCAATCTGGTTCCCACAAGGAAAAAATCAGGTGAGATCAGACTGTGTGTAGACCTAAGAAACTTAAACCAGGTCTCTTTAAAAGACCACTACCCTTTGCCTAAAATGGGCCACATCTTACAAAGAGTAGTGAGTTCCTCTAGAATTTCTTTACTAGATGGATTCTCAGGTTTCAATCAAATACTTGTTCATCCAGATGACCAAGACAAGACAACCTTACCACACCCTGGGGAACATTAAGTATGTTAAAATGCCTTTCGGGCTAAAGAATACTGGTGCCACCTTTCAAAGGGCAATGGATATTGCATTTGCCAAGGAAATCCATGAATTCCTTGTTGTCTATCTTGATGACTTAACCCCTTTCTCCAAATCTGATCAAGAGCACCTCAAACACTTAAGGAAGATCTTCATGACATGTAGGAAATATGGCATTTCCTTGAACCCCAAGAAGTCCTTGTTTGGCCTTGAGGAAGGTAAGTTGTTAGGCCACATCATCTCAAAAGACGGTATCAGAATTGATCCGGAAAGAATTCAAGCAATCCTTCATATTCCATACCCAAGAAACATAAAAGAGTTGCAAGCCTTCCTTGGAAAGATCAATTTCCTAAGGATATTTATCCCAAACTTAGCAGAAGTGATAAGATTGTTAAGTAATATGTTAAAAAAGGATGCTAAGGTAATATGGTCTCTGGAAACCAAGCAGGCTTTTGAGAGTATCAAAGCTGCCCTGACTCAAACGCCTGTACTCACAAGTCCACAGTTTGATAAGGATTTTATCATCTTTTCCTTTGCTTCAGAGCACACGATAGTTGTTGTCCTTCTGCAAAAGGATGATCAAGGAAATGAAAATCCTATTGCATTTTTCAGCCGAGCCTTAAGAGATGCACCCTTGAAATACCAAATCATGGAAAAGCAGGCCTATGCCCTTGTCAAGGCCATTAAAGATTTCAGAGTTTATATTTTGTATTCACATGTGATCGCCTATGTCCCAAACTCTGATGTAAAAGACATATTAACTCAGGAGGGACTAGAAGGCAAAAGAGGAAAATGGTTGCCAGTATCCTTGAATATGACATCGAGATAAAACCCACAAAGCTAATAAAGGGACAAGGTTTAGCCACACTAATGTCCGAAACAAACTTTCAGGCCTTAGATATTAACCAGCTGGACAATGAACAGGAGATGGCGACTCCACAGATCAGTGAAACCTTTTTACAATCCCCATGGTATGCCAATATTTGCTATGTATTGTTAAACCTGTGTGCTCCTCCAGGATTGTCCAGAACCAAGAAAAGATTTTTGAAGATGAAAGCTCTAAAGTTTTGTGTCTTAGATGGTGCCCTGTTTTGGAAAAATCATGAAGGCATATTGCTAAATTGTTTAACCATAGATGAAACCAACAACATCATCAAAGAGTTCCATGCAGGGGACTATGGAGGGCATCTATATTGGAATTCCACTGCTGACAAGATTTTAAGGGTTGGTTACTATTGGCCCTCTGTATTTACAGATGTCAAGAAATTTTCTGTCTCATGTCACAAATGCCAAATCTTTGAAGGAAAAAGAAAATTGCTCCCTTTACCCCTTAAGCCTATCTCAACCGAAAAGCCTTTTCAACAATGGGGTCTTGACTTCATAGGTGAAATCCATCCCTCTTCTTCAGGCCAGCACAAGTGGATTTTAACAGCCACCGACTATTTCACCAAGTGGATTGAAGCCATCCCATGTAGGCAAGCCAATGACTCCACTATTATCAGATTCCTTGAGGACAATATCCTTTCTAGATTTGGCTGCCCTGACAAAATCATCACTGACAATGCCGCTGCCTTCAAATCCAGAAAAATGATCAACTTCTGCCATAAGTTCCACATTACCTTGGGTTACTCTTCAGCCTACTACCCTCAAGGTAATGGCTTAGCCAAATCATCCAACAAAATCCTCATCAATATCATAAAGAAAGTACTAGAGGAGAACAAAAAGGATTGGCATAGGAAGCTCACAAATTCCCTGTGGGCAGACAGACTTTCAACCAAGATATCCATTGGGATGAGCCCTTATGAGCTAGTATATGGCATGGAAGCCAGATTTCCTCCATCTCTGGGCATTCCTACTATCAAGATATTACAGGAGATTCAAGCTGAACCAAATGACATTCAAAGAAGAATTAATCAGACCATTCATCTTCAGCAAACCAGAGAGCAAGTGTATGACAGAGCTCAGATTTTGCAGGAAAAGCTCAAAAAGATGTTTGATAAAAGAGCCAAGGCTGAGGACTTCGGTGTGGGTAGCAAAGTTCTAAGGTGGGATTCACGAAGAGAAGACAAAGGCAAACATGCAAAATTCGATTTTCTTTGGAAAGTTCCATTCATCATCAGTGCTGTGCAAGGCAATAATACATATTTTCTCAAATCTGTAGATGGCAGCACAGCTGAAGAGGGCCCTGTAAATGGCCGAATGTTAAAACATTATCATGATCCCTTTTGAAAAGAATAACCCAGCAGCATCATTTTTGTACAAAACAAAATTGTATATATGAGTATTTTATTTTATTTTGTATATAAAAGTCCAGGCGATAGAGCACACAGAAGAAAGAAGACAGTGCTACACAGCTCTCAAAAATTTCAGTTAAGGGGAAGGTGTTGTTCTCATTCCACAGTTTCAATTATCTAACAATCAGCACTAAGAAATTTCAATCTACAGCAACAATAGAAGATCAAAGCAGTCTGACCTGTTCTTGACTTTTCACAAGGAAAAACCATCCCCAAGTGGAGCCACTGTTAGCCTCCTGCTGCAGCAAGTTACTCATCTTTCATGATTGACATTTTTACATGCCAAATATGTCATTCTTTACATGCTGCAATGTTCCATATTTGCTACAGAAGCCAAAGAAGGATGCCATGAGAATGTGCCAGTTCAAGTACCACTACTGTGTTCCAATTTTGATGTAATATTCCATTTTTGAAGAATTTTCAGTTAAAGGGAGGTCCAAACAGTTTAATCTTGGTCTCCCTAGGTTTCAATTTACTGTTTTAGAATATAGAGAATGAATATCTTTCCAAACAGCTTAATCTTGGCAGATTCTTAGATAGGTAGAGAAGCAACGGTGCTCAACAGCCTAATTTGAGCCCTGGATGAAATAAGTGTAGATATAGATAGGAAGACAGTAAAAGAAAAATTGAAAAGCTGGGTCTGCAAGTCTAAGTGCACCCAAACGAAAAAGAAGAAAAAATGCTAGGTAAGGAGGCTGGGTAGGTAGTTTTGAGGTTGCAGAATGTTGATTTGTGATCAATTTCATGTTTTCAAGTGTCATATCTGTTCAAGTCACAATTATCAGGCAATTGCCATTTGAGGGACTCAAGTGAGGCATGTCTAACTCCCCCTTCTTCTTCATTCCCCAAATCATTCACTAACTTCCCCAAAGAGGTCAAGATCTGCTTGATATCTTTCAGTCTCAACATTTTCATATCAATCGCCTTGGTAAAGATCTGCTTTGCCCAAGGAATATTCATACTCCCGTTGTAAATAATTTTTCCCCTTAATAGCCTAAGATTCACATACTTAGCGCTTTCTCATCATGGTCATATTAACTACTAACTTTACTATATAGCTACCTATCTATCTCCCCATCCCCTACTAAAACTATGTTAATAACTCCCCTATATACTTATCCCTTCCCCCTGGTTGAAAAATAACCATAAGTATCCCTTGGGAATTACTAAGTTTGCCTGAAACTTAGTAAGAACCCTCATGTTGTTTACAAAAACTCCTTCTAAATGCATTGGGACTCACTCCTATGCATAAAATCCATGCTCCGCCCTTTCTCCTAAAAATCCCACATTCAAATATCTAACCCCGCGCAAATTTAACCCCAAAAACCCACTTTTCCTAAAGTTTTCTACCCTCGCTGAATTAAAAATTAAAATTAATTGGCACGCGGGCCCCTTCCTTATCCTTCGGCCACCTCGTCTTCTCCGCCAGCCGTCCGATCACCAGAGCCCGAGATCTGCGGTGGGTGGGTCTTTTTGTGCCGCGACATGCTGAAGGTTAGCGCCCGGGACATCGGTGGTTTTGCCGTCGTACTCCCACCATGCGTCGCCCTCCCAGCTGTGACAGAGCCCCCCTGCCAATACCGCCCAGGCGCAAAAGCGGTGTGCCACAAACCAGAAACCGCCCTCCCCTTGCGTGACATAAGCACCACGTCACCCGCCAACTTGCCGCCATCTCACCCCTTCCTGCCTGCGTCGGCTTGCCACCGTACTACTATGTCATCACCCCATCTACTGCCACGTCACCCTGCTGACATCATCATGCTGAAATCATCACCTTACAAGAGGGTCCCATTGCTGACGTCATGCTGACGTCATCCGCTGTACCGCTGACGTCAGCAGCTGAAAAAGAATCATGCAAGTGCAAAATTGAAGCTTCGGAAGCCCAGAATGAAATTCTGAGGCAGTTTTCGATGCGCATCGCTACGGGAAATGGGCCAAATTGAGGAATCTTTGGGGAATCTTTTGATTCCTCAGCCGGTTTTGCGCCGAAAAGGGCAGAAAAGGTCTGATTTTGTAGTTTTTAGCATATCAGCATAAAGAGAGAGGCCCGATTCAGGCATTAAAGAGTATTCGAGCAAATGTAAAGCCAAAATTCATGTCAAAGAGTATCAGGATGTGGCAAAGTGTATCAGTGGGGATTTTCTCAGTGCTCGAAGTAGATAAAGCACTAAAGAACCCTCTAGCAAAGTCAACAAAACAATAGATGCCATTAAAGAGCTCTCAAATCACAATTATTGCACATCAAACTCACATAAGATCAGTGGACCAAAGCTCAAAGCACAGTTATTGCAAAAGCACTGCACCAAGTAACAGAGGACACTACATTAATTCTTTTTTCCAGCTGTTGCTGGCGCAACTCAATAGATATTTTATTTGCATTTAATTTTAGCACAAGTTTAGGTTTAAAAGCTTTTCCGGCAGATTTGTTTAGGTCAGCTGTAATAAATACTTTTGGATATTTTACTTATAAAGACGGCCCTGAACAATGTAATGAAGGTTGGTTTTTGTTGGTTGGATGTTTTTCTTGAGCAGAGACTCGCACTGTATATCTGATAATTTCTATAATCAAAGACTGCTTATGAGCTTGGAGAATGAATTGTTTACTGTGTTTAATGGTTGAAGAGTGACTGTGGAATTCTTGTGTTGGTACATGACCCAATAAGTGCTTCTTACCTCTGTTTTGCCATTCATAAATCATTGTCTAAACAGTAGAAAGAAAGATTATCTTAGAACTTCTTTAATTGCACTCTATGCTCAATTTCTGCTGTTTCTTTATGTTTTTCGTCTGTTTTAGGTATAAATATGAATTCCTCATGGCTCACATTTGCCCTAATTCACCATGTATGATAGTTATCTAGGGATTCTTAACTGCCCCTAGATAGAGCTCATTTTCTTTCACTCTGTTAAGATGATTGAGAGATTCTCAATTGCCTCTCATTCCTTACATTTCACTCCATCTCTTTAGCTTGAAGGTTGTTTCATGTGCAACTACCTTGCTCCATTTTCCTCTTGTGATCGAGAAAGCATACCTACAGTCCTACTCCTTGACTCCATGCCCAATGTTTTAAAACGTATCACTCTATGCATGCCTCTCTCCTTGAAAGCATATTCCTTCCATTCAAACACCATGCAAACATAAACAAAACCCATTGAACCCAATAACTAGCCTAAAATCATCATCAACAAAGCTAAATCATCAAGAGAGAGCCCTCTCTGATTGCAGGTGGGCTAGAACCTGCAATCCAAAGAATGGTTTGTGGTTACCTCGACTGTATCCCTTCAGGAGCTTAGGGACAACCTGAGTGATAACATAATGGTGACTCCACTGGGAAACTCCTCAGATAATCTCACAAAACCAGTCCGAAGCTCCGCAGAGGAAGAAACTAACCTCTAAAAGTTTCTGTTTAACCTGTATTGTTAGAAAAATTCCCAGAAAACAAGCCAGAAGCTGGCTCCCAAAAAGCATTCACGTTACACAAGATCAAATCTAGATCCAAATCCCCTAGCTATTTTTGAAAACCCCAATATAATTCCTAAGATCCTTAGAAAACAAGAGCAACAAGAAGGTTTGACTGCTTCTAGTCTTGAAACAGTTCAGCATAGCCATTTTTCGACCCTTGTTAAAGTTTTGTTTCGTTCAAACCCTACTTCCCCTTGTTCATCATCTTCTTCTCCAAGTATCATTTCCACACCTTCATTCATTACACATACCACCACTACAACTCCGATTATCCCAGTTACTCCAGTTGTTCCACTAGTCCCTATTGTTCAACTTATCCCTGTTAATATGGCTAATAGATATGCACCTTTACAGCTGCCTGCAAATCCTGGGCTATGCCTCAGGATTACCAGACTAAAATTACTTATTTGGATGAAACAAATACCTGCACAGCCCTTCAGCACACAAAGAAAATTTAGGACTACTTTGAGAGTTATGAGATTGACGATGATAGTGTGAGAATGAAGATTTTTGTCCAAAGTTTGGCCGGTGATGTCAGGACTTGGTTTAGAGCACTCCTAGCCAATTCCATAGCAAGCCCTCAAGCCTTATATCATTCATTTATCAATAGATGGGAGAAGAAGAAATACCCCTTTCATATATTATCTGAGTATGACACTATCAAAAGAGGCCCTCAGGAGACTGTTTTGGACTACTGTGCAAGGTTCAATAATGTTTATAATGCAATACCACAAAATTTAAGACCTCCACCTGATCTCGCTTTGTACAAATTCCCTGATGGTTTTGATTCTGAAATGGCTTATCAGCTAAGGGAAAGAGCCCCTCAAAGCCTTGCAGAGATGCAAAATGTTGCTGTTAGTGTGGAGGCAAACCTAATTGCCAAAAGGAACAGAGCTAGAACCGAGAGAAGAACTACCTTTAAGGAAGGACCCTCAGCCTTAGACCAGAAGTTAGATGCTATTATCAGTGGCATGCATAGGCTGGGAGACAGAGTATAAAGTGTTGAGAGGAAATCATCATGGGAAGGACAACAACCCAACACCATAAGGAACCAAAACTTCAGGAAAAATCAAAACACAAATGCTGGAAGGGCTAGTCCCGACCATGATATTAGGCCTCCTTTCCAACAAAACTATGCAGAGGCATCCACATCCAGTGAGCCCACAGAAGAGACTCACATGAGCTTAATAGATTCAAAAAATGAGCAACAAATCTTTCTCACTCAAGAAGACTAAGATTACCCGGATGTAAAACAATTTCAGACCAAGACGGGAGAGTCTTTTGACTTTAAACAAGGCTATGATTCTGCTGTGTATGAGGTCCATAAACAATATAAGTTGAGAACAAGAACCATTGAAGTCCCTGCACCAACTAAAGCAAAGGACAACAAACACCCCAATCAGATTAAAAGCAAGGTTGTCATAACAGAACCAGCTGATATTGCTATCCCAAATCCGCATCAAGTGACTGTAGAGGACATATCAGACATACAACCTCCTATTGATCAGACTTTGCCTCCTTCTTCCTCAAAAGAAAATTTGAACAGCTCTCCAAAAAACGTTCCCAAAACAAAAATACCACAAATTGTCATTCACCATAACATAGACAATCCAAAGGAAAACACAGAGAGTATTCTTGAAAAGGAGAAATCTGCTACTACTAACGCAAAGATTCCATTGGAAAAACCATTCAATTTAGAAGCAGAGATTGGAAAACTTAAGATATCCATCCCCCTCTCAGAACTTGCCAAACATGATGTGTATAGGCAACAGATTCAAAGGTCACTTCAACTACTAGAGGTTAGGGATGATGTAAATGTTTTAGATGATACCCCTGAGCTGCTGTTTGGTCCAGAAGTTAATGGAAAAACAACATATGGATCTGTTCCACCCTTTTATGTCAGTCTGCACATACATGAGAAAATCTTGCACAATGCTATGTTTGACTCAGGTGCCTCACACAATCTTATGCCCAAAGCTGTAATGGAAAAGTTAAACCTTGATGTCACAAGACCCTACAAA
>APFE030179851.1:53975-80359 GCA_000404065.3 Pinus taeda
TCTTTGGGCATTCCTACTATCAAACTGTTATAGGAGATTCAGGCTGAACCAAATGACATTCAAAGAAGAATTAATCAGACCATTCACCTTCAACAAACCAGAGAGCAAGTGTATGACAGAGCTCAGATTTTGCAAGAGAAACTCAAAAAGATGTTTGATAAGAGAGCCAAGACTGAGGATTTCTGTGTTGGCAGCAAAGTTCTAAGGTGGGATTCACAAAGAGAAAACAAAGGCAAACATGCAAAATTCGATTTTCTTAGCAAAGGTCCATTCATTGTCAGCGCAGTGCAAGGCAACAACACATATTTCCTCAAATCTGAAGATGGCAGCACAGGAGAAGAGGGCCCTGTAAATGGCCGAATGTTAAAACATTATCATGATCCCTTTTGTTGAAGATCTCCCAGCAAGATCATGTCTGCACATAAATGTTTGTATATATGAGTATTTTATTTTATTTTGTATATAAAAGTCCAGGCGATAGAGCACGCAGAAGAAAGTAGGCAGTGCTACACAGCTCTCAAACATTTCAGTTAAGGGAAGGTGCTGTTCTCATTCCACAATTTCAATTATCTAACAGTCAGCACTAAGAAATTTCAATCTACAGCAACAACAGAAGATCAAGGTAGTCTGACCTGCTGTCCTTGACTTTTCACAAGGAAAAACCATCCCCAAGTGGAGCCACTGTTAGCCTCCTGTCGCAGTAGGTTACTCATCTTTCATTATTGACATTTTTACATGCCAAATATGTCATTCTTTGCATGCTGCAATGTTCCATATTTGCTACAGAAGCCAAAGAAGGATGCCATGAGAATGTGCCAGTTCAAGTACCACTGCTGTGTTCCAATTTTGATGTACTATTCCATTTTTGAAGAATTTTTAGTTAAAGGGAGGTCCAAACAGTTTAATCTTGGTCTCCCTAGGTTTCAATTTACTGTTTTAGAATATAGAGAATGAATATCTTTCCAAACATCTTAATCTTAGTAGATTCTTAGATAGGTAGAGAAGCAAGGGTGCTCAACAGCCTAATCTGAGCCCTGGATGAAATAAGTGTAGATATAGATAGGAAGACAGTAAAAGAAAAATTGAAAAGTTGGGTCTGCAAGTCTAAGTGCACCCAAACCAAAAAGAAGAAAAAATGCTAGGTAAGGAGGTTGGGTAGGTAGTTTTGAGGTTGCAGAATGTTGATTTGTGATCAATTTCATGTTTTCAAGTGTCATATCTGTTCAAGTCACAATTATCAGGCAGTTTCCATTTGAAGGACTAAAGCAAGGCATGTCTAACTCCCCTTCTTCTTCATTCCCCAAATCATTCACTAACTTCCCCAAAGAAGTCAAGATCTGCTTGATATCTCTCAGTCTCATCATTTTCATATCAATTGCCTTGGTAAAGATCTGCTTTGCCCAAGGAATATTCATACTCCCGTTGTAAATAATTTTTCCCCTTAATAGCCTAAGATTCACATACTTAGCGCTTTCTCATCATGGTCATATTAACTACTAACTTTACTATATAGCTCCCTATCTATCTCCCCATCCCCTACTAAAACTATGTTAATAACTCCCCTATATACTTATCCCTTCCCCCTGGTTGAAAAATAACCATAAGTATCCCTTGGGAATTACTAAGTTTGCCTGAAACTTAATAAGAACCCTCATGTTGTTTACAAAAACTCCTTCTAAATGCATTGGGACTCACTCCTATGCATAAAATCCACGCTCCGCCCTTTCTCCGAAAAACCCCACATTCAAATATCTAACCCCGCGTAAATTTAACCCCCAAAACCCACTTTTCCTAAAGTTTTCTACCCCCACCGAATTAAAAATTAAAATTAATTGGTGCGTGGGCCCCTTCCTTATCCATCCACCGCCTCGTCTTATCCGCTAGCCGTCCGATCGCCAGAGCCCGAGATCTGCGGTGGGCGGGTCTTTTTGTGCCCCGACATGCCGAAGGTTAGTGCCCGGGACATCATCGGTTTTGCCGTCGTACTCCCGCCACGCGTCGCCCTCCCAGTTGTGGCAGAGCCCCCCCTGCCAATACTGCCCAGGCGCAAAAGCGGTGCTCCACAAACTAGAAACCGCCCTCCCCTTGCGTGACATAAGCATCACGTCACCCGCCAAGTTGCCGCCATCTCACCCCTTCCTGCCTGTGTCAGCCTGCCACCGTACTGCCACGTCATCACCCCGACGTACTGCCACATTACCCTGTTGACATCATCATGCTAATATCATCACTGTACAAGAGGGTCCCACTGCTGACGTCATTCGCTGTACCGCTGATGTCATGCTGACGTCAACAACTGAAAAAGAATCGCGCAAGTGAAAAATTGAAGCTTCAATAGCCCAGAATGAAATTCTGAGGCAGTTTTCGATGCGCATTGCTACAGGAAATGGGCCAAATTGGGGAATCTTTGGGGAATGTTTTGATTCCTCAGCCGTTTTTGCGCCAAAAAGGGCAGAAAAGGTCCGATTTTGGAGTTTTTAGCATATCAGCATAAAGAGAGAGCCCCGATTCAGGCATTAAAGTGTATCAGAGCAAATGTAAAGCCAAAATTCATGTCAAAGAATATCAGGATGCAGCAAAGTGTATCAGTGGGGATTTTCTCAGTGCTCGAAGCAGATAAAGCATTAAAGAACCCTCCAACAAAGTCAACAAAACAATAGATGCCATTAAAGAGATCTCAAATCACACTTATTGCACATCAAACTCACATAAGATTAGTGGACCAAAGCTCAAAGCACAGTTATTGCAAAAGCACTGCACCAGGTCTCAGAGGATACTACATTAACTCTTTTTTCCAGTTGATTCTGGCGCAGCTCAATAGATAATTTTATTTGCATTTAATTTCAGCACAAGTTTAGGTTTAAAATCTTTTCCCGCAGACCCGTTTAGGTCAGCTGTAATAAATACTTTTGGATATTTTACCTATAAAGACGGCCCTGAACAATGTAATGAGGGTTGGTTTTTTTTGGTCAGATGTTTTGCTTGAGCAGAGACTCGCACTGTATATCTGATAATTTCTATAATCAAAGACTGCTTACGAGCTTGGAGAATGAATTGTTTACTGTGTTTAATGATTGAAGAGTGACTGTGGCATTCTTGTGCTGGTACATGACCCAACAAGTGCTTCTTACCTCTGTTTTTTCATTCATAAATCATTGTCTAAACAACAGAAAGAAAGATTAGCTTAGAACTTGTTTAATTGCACTCTATGTTCAATTTTTGTTGTTTCTTTATGCTTTTGTTTTAGGCATAAATATGAATTCCTCATGGCTCATATTTTCCCTAATTCACCATGTATGATAGTTATCTAGGGATTCTTAACTGCCCCTAGATAGAGCTCATTTTCCTTCCCTCTGTTAAACTGATTGAGAGATTCTTAATTGCCTCTCATTCCTTACATTTCATTCCATCTCTTTAGCTTGAAGGTTGTTTCATGTGCAGCTACCTTGTTGCATTTTCCTCTTGTGATCGAGAAAGCATACCTGCAGTCCTACTCCTTGACTCCATGCCCAAACGTTTGAAACTTATCACTCTATGCATGCCTCTCTGCTTGAAAGCATCTTCCTTCCATTCAAACACCATCCAAACATAAACAAAACCCATTGAACCCAATAACTAGCCTAAAATAATCATCAACAAAGCTAAATCATCAAGAGAGAGCCCTCTCTGATTACAGGTGGGCTAGAACCTGCAATCCAAAGAATGGTTTGTGGTTACCTCGGTTGTATCCCTTCAGGAGCTTAGGGACAACCTGAGTGATAACAACAGCAAACACAGGTACAAATGTAAAAGTAATAGCTATGTGGGGTAGAAATGGCTACTAAATTAAATAGGACTATTAGAATAATGATGAAATGGGACAACTAGGCTATAGATTTCCTATAAAAGAAATTGGCCAGGACAATTATTTAACCTATTCCATTATTTTTGTACCATAAGATATTGGATATAATGTATAAGTTATGTGTTGTTTATGTACATATATATATGATGAGTGACTAGATGTTTGTTGATTACATGATATTTGACAACAATATATTGTAGTATCAATGCAATAAATGATTGGAACATAATTATGGTTGTTATGTTGTTGATTATGCAACTATAAGGAAAATCACTGTATGGAGTGCAGTCCTTGTAGGTATGTGCTCTTGAAGGACTCGATAAGATGGATCACTCAAGGGACTGCAGTCAATCAAGGGGATGCATAAGCCTGGAAGGGAAAGTGAAACTAGAGAAGATGATCTAATGTGTGTGAATGCAACATGAATGGTTTAAGGGCTTGGAGGGTACTTGGAGGCCTTGGAAAAATAATAGCTTGCAGGTTGTTGAGGCTTGGTACCCTAGATGGTGTTGGCTACTGAGTATGTACCCGGTAATGGGTGAGTATATTCCATAGAGACTAATCAATTATTTAGTCTTGGAGACTAATCAACCAGGGAGTCCTAGAGCTTGGACTTTGGAACTGACTGAGCAGTCGATGAGTCCTTTGGTTAGGATTTGTAACAGAATGAGGTGTGGTTATTTATTTAAGCACACCATATAATGCATCCTAGTTTTAGAGCTTGGTGCTTTGGGTTTGCGAGCACGGGTGGCTCCAACTACTGATTATCCAAAGAGTCTTGGATTGGACTATGCATTAGAGAAATTTTGAGCTCTAAGATGAGCCTCAAAACAAAAATGTACAACTAAAATCAACTTTATAAGAACCAATAGGATTCAAGATGATGATGTCAACCATGGGGTATGATTCACCATTTTTGGAGTAAAAAAGTAAAAAGATTAAAAAAAAAAAAACTACTTTTTCAACTTATCTCACTGTGATTTAACTTAAATTTTGAGCGGGAACACTTGCTAGATGCAAAATTTAATTCCTCATTCAAGGAGTAGCCATGTTGCATATTTTTTATGGACCCTTCCACATGAACAATGAGAAATACATGAAAATGTGATTGCAATCATGTTTTTCATGTATCAAGGTCCATCAAAAATATGCAACATGTGTACTCCTTGGATGAAAAATTAAATTACACAGATAAGTTGAAAATACGAGTTGAAAAAGTAATTTTTTTATTTTTATTTTATTTTTATTTTTAATTATTATTATTTTTTTTTTTAATTTTTAATTTTTTTTTAATTTTTTTAATTTTTTTTCCCTCTAAAATTTGATGATGTAACTTAATCTTATTTTATTATTTCCACTATTATTATATAATATTCCTTAGTAGGCCTATTACCCACCACTTGTGGGTAGTGTATATAGGAGAGTTTTTTTCTCCTAGATGGTCCTCGGTTGGCTATCAATATCTGCTTGTAACCACCAGATAGCTTGATGTGCCATTATCTCCGCCACTTGAGCCAATCATGTGGTTCCTCACTGACTTGTCATGATTGTATGTTTGAAGGTGGGCCTCCCGACCCCGAAGTTATGAATTTTCATTGGTATATTTGAGTAATTTTCCTTTCTTGTCATGGGTAATTTTAGGCATGGATTGGTGGAGCGAATTTGGTGGAAAGAGTGGGCTAGGTCTATACTCTTATCTCCATTGCCTAATTTTGTGGTTAGCCTTGTATCTTGGTCCCGTGGGAGCTCCTTTTACTGGCCATTAGATTTAGGGTTGGTACTACATGGGAAATCCTACTTTTGGTTTCCTGGCCTTGCTTCTCGAAACCATATGCATCACCCCCTTCCACTCATTTTAGCCTCATTCATCTCTTTTCCCATATGGGTCCACATGTGTCCACTAGGTCCAAATGTGTCCATTGGGTCTACATGTGTCCACTGGGTTCACATAGGGTTAGACTCCCCCTCCCCCTTTTCCACACCTTGGATCGGGTCTGGAATGATGTCGAAGGTTGATGCAGCTAAAAAAAAAAAAAGCATAATTTGGTCACTCTCAATAGGAAATGTACCACAAAATACAAAAGATGGTCAGGACATACAAATTTAACACATGGACAAAATCAAAACATGACCTCTACCTCTTATCCATGACCATCACCCTGGTTCCAATGGGCCCTAGATGAACCCCCTCCATCTTTAAGGAACCCATGATTTTCCCAACCCCTGGTCGGTGATGAACTGCCCCACCTTAAGGGTGTATCCACTGCTATATATTACACAACATACTCGCATCCCCTTGAGCCCTGAGAAGTTATGAAGAAAAACAAATCAAAGGAAAAGGGCATATGAGGAAGGGTGGAAAAACAAAGGTCGAGGGAACTCATGTACAATGATTTTCTCCCTCCTACACTCATGTACCCAGGTTTGGGCTTCTTTTATTATAGATTCCCTTGTACCATAACATGTGGTCTGGATGATTCTCTCGAACCCCACTCCGTTCCATTACTTTGTCATTTTCCACCTATCACTTGAGGGATGTACCATGGACATGTCTCCCCCTCTAAAGGTTGAAATCACCTAATAGGTTTCTTGATTAACCCCTTTATTGAGCTTGGAGACACTTGTACATGTCAAGGACTGCTATGGAAAGACATGCCACCATGAAGTGCTCCATTGATTCCATGACTCGTAAGCTCTTTTACCTGATTATTGTAATTATTTGTTGTATTGGAGGGTAAGAAGACACATGAGATCTTATGCAGGATTGCAGGTCGGTCTCCATATGGGGCTTGGTCTACCTATACAGGGTCCTAGCCCTCTAGAGGGCCACGTTGACACTTATATGGTGAGCGTTGAGAGCCATGGGTCTCCACCATAATAGTGACACTTCATGGATCCCCAACACCACTAATTGATTTCTCGTGTTCCACCTTTTGGACAAGGATGATGCACCTGGTTCACCATGCCCAACCGACTCGACACATACACCTAACACTTGCCAGATGATCTGAGGTCTAGATGAGAGCTTATGCCATTTTCCCATCCCTTACAGATGGTTTATAGTCACTTTCGATCCACTTGGAGACCCATGAGGATGTCCTTATGCCCCTCACACCCACTTGGGGGCACCACAAGGTTTCTTTTAGATAACAAGGGGAAAAACCCTTGTCTACTATGTTAGAGGTCCATTCTCACATCATGGCACACTCAAGAATTCATTAGGCCTCCTCAAAGGCCGAAAGACTCATTTTATTTTTCATTCGATCCTCTTAAGAGGATTATCATTATGTTATTGAGCTATATTGGTGGGCTTGTCAGCAAGGGATGTTATTATTGCACATTATTTTATTATTTGGGGCTTAATTAGGCCAAATAAGGAAAATAAAACTTAGTGATTTTATAAATAGAAGTGAGGTTTTTCATTTTGATCATCATAACTTGGATTGGATTAGTATCTCTTATGATATTTTCACACTTTTTGTTGGGATGATTTTTTGGAGCTTTTCTTGATGCACTATGATGTTTGGATTTCACTATTATCTTTGGAGATTACCTAATGCAAAGTTGATAAATGGATATACTCTCTCTCCTATGTAAGTCAAAATTTTGATGTTATTCTTGTTATCTTACTGGTTAACTACATGTTTGTTGTTATATTTATTCTTGTATGGGTTAAATGTAATGAAAAATTCTTTTGGGACATTGAATAAGTGATTAAATGAATTCACTGATCTTTTATGGATTGGGCATATGTTCCTAGAGTTATCTGTTAGGTTAAAGACCTCGAAACTTTGTCTCCTTCGCAAATTTGAAGTATAAATCTCTATTGATTTAGTGGTTGCCCTTGGATAGGCTAGAAAAGATCAATTAGGGCTCCTTAGCTCATGAAATGTCATGATCTATATGTATCTTGACTCCATTAAGCCCAAGCAATAAGGCACCGATCATCGTATCTCTTTGGTGCTAAAAATAACATTTCTTTTCTTCATTTCTTCCAATTCTAGGCATAACCCCAGAAGGTATCCTAGGGAAACACATGAAATCATTTGTAGCCAGCTAAAACCCTTGAAAGTTGTTCCACTACTGCGTTGTATTTTTCTCACAAGGTCCTCTAAATTTCAAGAATTTATGATGGTGGAATCCAAAGATATAACAAGCCCACAAGACCATTTCATGCCCTAGGTTTATTTTGGATTAGTGACCTAACTAGGATCATTGCATCCAAATCTCAAAAGAAAACTTCTCCTTTCACCCTCTTCTATTCCATAATTTGGTCAAGCCCTTCCTTGGTTGATCAAATCCAGACGCTTGACCTAATTTTGGTTCCACTTAGTCTCGTGTGGTCCCGCAACTTTACAACTCAAATTCCACAAAGATCACATAAAGACCAACACTACATAAGGATTTCTAGGCCTAGGAATAATCTTTTCAAGATACACTCCCAAACCCTAGCTTAGCCCTTCCTAGAGAGCTTATCACCTTGCTTCCCGAGCAAGAAAGCCATATAATTGAGTCTCTCTTGTGAATCTGCCTTAGGAATCACTCATTATCCCCTTATTGATCTATTCATCTAGTGATTCCCCTTATACTGGATCTCCTCCAATTGGTGAAAGTTTGTACATACTAGGGAGCCTTAGCCAAGGTGATAGTGGGCTATCACTCCATTGTTGTTGCTTTACCTAATAGTTGCTCCATAGGATCCCCTCCTAGGACTCCTACTAGTTTGAGCGGTAACAAGGCCCATTTTACACCTTAAAATTTCTCTAATGGGAATTGGCTATGGTGCGGTTATTCAGTTAACTGTACCAATTGGATGCATCCGATTTATGTGAGCTCCTAAGCAACTTTGAGACCTTGGTGGCTCTAGTTTATGGCTCAAATAGCCATGGAATCAACATTCCATTGACTCTAAAAGATAAGTATCGACTCCGTTACATAATTTATTCTTGTATATTTTGGATAAATGTGTATGAATTGAAACTTAGGTATTCGATGCTTTGGTATTTTTGATTTATATAGGATATGAATGTCATTGTGCAATAACACATGCTATGTATTGGAAAGGCAACATGTTGGCTGCAAAACATGTACAGAATAATGATAATATTTGACAGTTTGATAACAATAATTATATAAAAGTATGGAAGTTAGCGAGGATGTCATGGATTAAATGTAGTTACCTTATGCAGGGATTGTGCACAAGTTTTATTACAAGGATATTAGAAGCAGGTGGCATGACCATGAAGAAGGTGGTATAACAAGTTTCCTATATGAAATAACATGTTACTACTCGTGGTCGATCACAGAAAAGTGACAGATATTCTATTGAATTAACAAGTTTTAGGATAGGTCACAACAAGTTTATAACAAGTTATAACAAGATTTAATTACAAACACCATCATGATGTCATAGGATCTCATAGGATGTGACATAGTTATGACCAGAACAACATATTACAACAGGTAGATGGCTCATAGGTGGTGGTATATTCTAATAGGGTTACAATAGGTGAATTGGAAATAGGTAACTAACAAGTGTGTTGTAGGATATAGCGGGTTGTAGCAAGTATATAACAAGTTTTGTAATAGGTTATACATGGTTATGACAAATGTTATTGTAAGATGGTCACAAATATGTCACAGGTTAGGACAAGCTTTTGATAGGTCATGACATATCTTGTATTCAGGTTGTGATTGGCCTTATGACATGACTTGATAGGTCATAGGGCCATGCTAGGTGTATGGAAAAACTAATGACAAGCTATGGAAAGGTTTTGTCACATGTTATAACAATATTGGTACAAATTTGGCAACAAACTTGAATAGAGGTTTACTAGAAGTTCAAGCTCTGATTAATCAACGAAATGAAGGAAGCAGGCAACTTAGCAGGGATTTGGCGAAACAAATGATTAAACTTTAGCAAAAATGCCAAGAATTACAGTAAAGAGAAGCTCAAAATGATTTCAACAAATTGCAGATGATTTGGCACTTATGTGACAAAAAGGACCTACAACAATTGTGTCAATTGAACAAGATATTTGTTATATAAAATAAAGGAAAAGAAACAAGAATAATGGCAACTAGAGGGGCTAGAACAATGAAAAAAGATGTTATTTGCATGCAGGAACTATGAATAACAACAACAATTAGTCAAACTACAGGGTGCTTATATGCATGGGTTACATACATAAATTGTATATAGGGATGTTATACAATGTTAGCATGCATGAACAACATTTCCTCATGTTTGGGGCACAAGAATGCCAACGTGGCATGCATTTGTGCATCATTGCTACATTACATGAGAAATTACAAGTTATGTTTACTTATTTAGATGAATGTTTTCCTACATATGATTGATGCTATTATTTTGAAATTAAGAACATGTGTATATGAATCAAGGTTAGTTGTTGTTGATATTAATGTTATTTTATTGTTGTCCTCTAGTTATCATGTTGGTGGAATTGCAAGTGCACACTCATTAGCATGGGGAAAGAACATCCTAATCTAGTTGTTGTGCATAAGACACAAAAAGGGTGGAGGAATCCCAAGAGGAATCCAAGGAAGAGGAAATGGATTGTGAGAGTTTGTGGAAACAAATTTAGATTGTAGACATATTATGAATTAAAGATAGTGCATAAAATAAAGGGCGGAGTAATTTAATACCCCTGCCATTCATGTTGTAATTAAATACACATTAATAATTAGGATGGTGATCCGAAATGATATTGTGAGTTCTATGTGCCGATGTAGCCATATTAAATAAATTATGGGGCCAACATGCTAGAATTTATAAGCTAGTTTTGGCTAAATGGCTAGACAACCATATTGTATTTAATTTTGTAAAATATTATTGTAATAAAAAATAAGGTTGGCTATGGAGCCCACTCCATGAAAAGAGTATGGGGGGCACAAATCTAAAGACGAAAGGAAATAGTTGGGTTACTTACAATAAAAAGTGCGCCCTAGGGCCCAAGTGGCTCCAGTGAGTGCCACTTGGATAGTAAATGACATGCATTTAAAAAGGAAGTGTAGGTTCCTATTATGGGGATTCAAAAATTCATTTGACTAGTTATGGTTGGATGAGGAGGAAAACTCAGTGTGGGTGACTGATGAGCCAGGGAGTCCTGGGGTTGTACTGTAGAACTGGCTCCGGTGTGATTGTTCAGTTAACTGTACCATATGGATGCATATTGTTCAAGATGTGATACCTTATGTTGGCTCTAGGATCTTGGTACTCTGAGGGTTTGTTGGCCTTGTTTATGACTTGGTGGCCATGGATTCCTTGTTTGTAACATGGTTCAGAGATAGTTGGTGAGTCCTGTTGTAATTTGGTATGATTGAAGGGTTTTATCTCAATTCATTTTTTCAACACTTGGACACCTATATGTAGTAGGTCTCTTGGAGTTGCAGGCAGAGACTGCCCTGGATAGTCGTAAGCCGCCTTGGAAGGTAGGCACTGTCGAGGGTTTTGGGTTGTGCTACGTGGGTGTCAGTTAGGGGGATATGAGCCAATGGTTGGAGATGGAGTTGCTGGGGTTGGTTTTATGTTGTTTTATATTTCAAATATTGCATGGAGTTGCTTCCCCAACTTGGAGGTGACCGATGGCTTAGATTATGAGCCACCTAGTCTATGGCTGAGAGAAATGTGGAGAGCATGTAGTTAATCAACTCTTTTAATACAAATAAGTACCCTATCCCATGATGTTTTTTCTGTGTATTTTTATGTAAATTTATGGATTATGCTTATAAACCCTAATTCAGGCAATTTTGTGGTTGTTGAATACCTTGTGTTGTGTTTACTTATACAATGTGTTTACAAACCCTAGCAACCGTTTGGTGCTTTTGAGTTTAAATTTCCACTTTATGTTATTGTGAATCTATTATACTTAATGTTGTTGAATTAGATGACTTATATATGTGATATATACGATTTAATTACTCCACAATGGATACTTATTTACAATTATTGTGATAAATTCTTGTATATGGCATATAATGTTGCATTTTATATAAATATAATTTCCAAACAACAAGAGAATTATGGCAGATTAGACTACATACACTTCTGCAGGTGAATTGTAATTATGTATAAACAATACTAGTTGAGTGATGTTCCCTGTCTGGGGGTTGGGGACATTACAAGGCCTCCTCTAACCCACTCTCGGCTCCATTTCTTCTTCATAGTTCCACTCCTACATCATTTAGTAGCTATTTGAATTACGGAGCTTGGTTCCACCTACGCAACCATGGTAACGACTCCGCCGACCCCTCACGGAACATTGTCTTGGGGTCTTTGTTACCACTTTGCGCACTTTACATTGGTTGTAATATGTGGCCTTATGGCTTAGGGCTCTCCCACTTGTGAAAGTTCACTGACGTGGTTAAATTAGAAATTTTTTTAGGTATAGAATGGTCATCATAAGGAATATTACAAAATAATAGTGGAAATGATAAAATAAGATTAGATTACCTCATCAAGTTTTAGAGGGAAAAAGAAAAACTATTTTTCCAACTTTTATTTTCAACTTATCTCTCTATGATTTTACTCAAATTTAATTTTGCATCTAAGGAGTACCCATGTTGCATACTTTTGATGAACCCTATTACACAAAAAATGTGAAATACATGAAAAAACATGATTGTAATCACGTTTTTTCATATATTTCATATTTTTCATGTAGTAGGGTCCATCGAAAGTATGCAACATCGGTACTACTTGGATGAAAAATTAAATTTTGCATCCAACTAGTGCTCTTGCTCAAAATTTGAGTAAAATCATAAGGATATTAGTTGAAAAGCTAGTTTTTATTTTTTATTTTTATCATTTTACGTTTTTACTCAAGAAATGGTGAAACATCCACCATGGTTGACTTCATCATATTGAATCCTATTGGTTCTTAGAAAGTTGATTTTTGTTGTAATTTTTTATTTTGAGGCCCAGTTTTTACCTCAAAATTTCTCTAATGGTTGTCTCAGCCTTCATGGCCCATCCTTTGATCAATATATTGATTTGCAGGGAATACCCAATACAACATGATTCACTACAGGCTCCGACTCCATCTCTTCCTCCAAAACAATTAACACTAACTTCTTATACTAATGCAACATGCCATACCACCGATGGTGATATTGGTTATAGGTGATGACCTTGATCATGATAAAACCTTCGATGATTAACAACGATTCCAACTTGGAACCCTGCAACGACATATTGCAACTCTCTACACACCAACGTTAGTCACACCTTGTGAGGAGAGAAATGTGCACTGCACTAAGGAATTAATATATATAAACTTGAAAATCACATATATAACCTTATATTTGCATTATTTACCAAACATAAAATAATTTTGATTACGCGCATTTCAAAAATAATAATATCTCAACCACCTTGCCACTCCACTATGGCCTCACTCCTTTGACGAGGAAAATGATATATATATATATATATATATATATATATATATATATATTATATATATATATATATATATATATATATTATATATATATATATATATATATATATATATATATATTAATAAATTTTTTTTTAATTACAATATAAATTATAAATTCAAGCTCTAAGACCTCACAACCATTGAAGGTAGATGATTCCAGGCACGCTGGCCCCACAACTATTTACTACTGTTACATGGGCATGCAAGCCTCATAAAATCATTTCAGTTCACCAAACTATTAGTCAAACACATCCATCTCACCAACCTAATTATCAATGTATATTAATTACATCATGAATGACAGGGGTATTACAGAATGTATGGATCGTGTTGATGTTAATAAATTTCTCAAAGGCACTTTGAGCACACCTACTATTCTAATGGACCTATTTCCTCCTTAAGAAACCAAAATGGTTGCATAAAATGAATCCTCTTCTTCACAAAATATGTCGATGTGTTAAGAGACTATTTATGTTGCTATATGAAACAAAGACTATAGTCCTCCTAATGGAAGTGCTATTGATCAACCTTCCTCATCTACCACACCTAGTCTTGTTCCTCTACAGATTAAGAGACCATGTTCTAATTTAGTGATTAAACTACCCCCAAAGGGCGTTATTCGTAGGTCATATTTCTGTCCTCATGCTAGGGCTGCTCAACATTATAACATTGTAGAAGATTTGGCCCAGGTTGCTTTTGTAATGTTAGCCATCGAACTTATTCAAAGTTGCCCTACTCAACATAAATCACTATTGTCAGCTATTGGTGGAACCCATAAGATTTGAGTCTAATAGTCTTTGATTTGGAAAATCATGTGCCTAGGCTCCCACATCAAATTTCATTTTGTTGCACCCATTTTTTCAATATTCCAAGGAAGCAAGATCCAAAGACTTGAAGGATTTTTTTCAAAGTCATAATCATCAACCAACAATATGTCATGACATTGTAAACCCATTCTACAAATTTGTAATGTAAAGGATGTTAGTAAAACTATGTATTTATGTAACAACCTAGGTAAGCCTATTATCTTGGCTATGAATTTCATCCTAGCAGGTTTTTCGGCTCACTGATTATCTGTGTTTCTAAAAATGGATGGTTGGCAGAGTTTTTGCCTCCAGCCTCAACCCCAAAGCTAGGGTGGAGTTTATCGACAAGGTCTTAGGTGAGTCCTAGTTTTTTAGTTGTCTTTTGTAAAAATGATTTTGGAATAATTTAAGCTATTTGGCTAAATTATTTTATTACAAATCACTTGGTCTACTAAATCATATTGTGTCACATACT
This sequence comes from Pinus taeda, assembly GCA_000404065.3. Taxonomy (NCBI): domain Eukaryota; kingdom Viridiplantae; phylum Streptophyta; class Pinopsida; order Pinales; family Pinaceae; genus Pinus; species Pinus taeda. The sequence goes on from APFE030179851.1 coordinate 68,565, forward strand.
TGGGTAAGTTTTATGAGGGTTTATAGCAATGAGAATTCCCCTTTTGAGAGTTGAATTTGTAAAAGCTTATGTAAAAATATTTTAGTGCATGGTCCCTCATACTTAGACACCATGGCTAAAATATTTGAGGGTGGAAAAATAATTAATCCCCTCAAGAGTCGATTAATTATTTTTTTTCTGGAAAAATTAAAATTAAATCCTAAGCTAGAAAATTAATTAATTTAGAGTCAAAATTAAAATGTTAGAGAAATTAATTTCTCAAAGTAGAAAAAACTGTGGATCTAAAAGAAGTGAAATCTTGGAGGCCCCCCACCAAGGAAATATTGGAAATTTCAAGAAAATTTGGACCCTTGGACCTTGGTGATTGAGCGAAAGTCAAATTTATGAGGAAATTGGTTCAAAATAATTATTTTTGAACTAATTAAAAATGGTTTTAATGAGAAATTTGAAAATTCCTCAAAAATAAATATTTTCGACAGCTAAGATTAAAATTTGATCAAATATTTATCAATGGTAGATATTATTTTGATAGGGATCAAGCCAACTAGTTGTTCTTTTCCACTTGGAGGAACTTCTCTATAAATTAGAAGCCACTTTCTTCTCAAGTCAGGGATTCTAGTGACTGTGGTCTAAATGTAATTTGGTAATGCCGGTGTGGAGCCATTGTTCTATTGGGAACATTTGAAATATATAATAAAATGCTTTGGGTTCAGTTTATGGTGTCTTTGTTTCATTGATCTATGGTACGTGCTGGGTATGCACTTTCCTATATTGTGCTTTGATATCATATAGTTGTTATTTCATTTGTAGATGATAGGAACATTATACTGGTAAGTTTTGGGATTTTATTAGGTGATCTAATTCATTGTATTTGCAAATAATTTTCTCTTAAGAAATACATAGAGTTTGCAGGTTCCCCAACCCTTGGGCTTTAAGTTCACGGATTGTGGGCAAAGGCTGACTTTGTTTGGCCACCAAATTTTTTATGTGGATTTCTTACTTTGCTAAGGTTGTGGTTAACACTTATTTTTCGAAATAAATCAAGATATTGTTATTATCATAAAATATTTACTCTTCAAAAATTTTCTCAAGCATTGTACATTTGTATATTTGTAAATATTGTTTTGTAGAATAAATTTTGTAACTAAATTTTCTAATCCTTGTTTTTTGCAGAAATTGGGGTTTGGGGTTTTATTTTAATTTTTGTATATATTAGGGTTTTAGGAATTTTTTATTTCAATTGTGCGGGTCAGTTCCAAGCCATTTGAAGAAAATTTGTTGGGGTTTGAGCTACATCTAGGCCCTTGAGGGTAAGATCTAGTCTCTAGAATTTTTGTAGGGCTAACATCAGCGAATTTTGGGAAAATATTGAAAATATGAAGCAAATTCAATTTTATGGCAAGGGTTTCTAATTTTTTAGGGCCTCCAGGCTCAACTTCCTCCTTTACCGTAAATTTCTAGCCCTTGTAGCCCTTCTCGTCGGTGTTTTTATCCTTTGTAGGCTTGGTTGTAAGGCCTAAGGCCCTAGAACTCCCCTTCTAGGCCTGTCGCAAGCCTAATTAGGCCTCAACCTGCTCTCTGTCCCCTCTTCTCCTCTATTGTAGTGTTATACGGGAATAATGTCCACTCGGATGCTGTTATTCCCACTAAGATGGGTGGCTATCTTAGAAACAAATAATCAAAGTCTACTATTGATTCCTTTTATGAGAATAGATGAGAGGAGAAACAAGAGGGCCAACCTGAGTCTTGCGCTCGATTCCCTCTCCTTCTTGATAGAGTTTTGCCGCTTCTTCTTTGTCTGCCCAGCTAAAAAGACCTGTAGAATCACAGCAACATACTACTATGCAAGAAACAAGGATCTAAATTCATAAATAATGCAGGATCAGATGTGCATTAACCATATACAAGCATATATAAACAATTACACAAGAATATGGAAGGAAACAAGAATAGCTTTATTCAGATGAAAAGTAGCAAGAAGATTACAACCATGTGCTCTGATCCAGCATCATCCTCCAGCTAAGAAGCCCTTCTTCACGTCAAGCAAAGCTAGATCACTCAACACTGATAATGTACACCAGAATACCAACAGCACTTCTCTATAAGATACCAAATTCCATCCTCCGGATCTCTGTGATGAGGGATCCATATATAGATGATTACAGAGAGGTGAGTCATCTTTTGGGATCTTGATTAGTGTCCTTTCTCTGATAGTTCCTTCTTCCACTTGGAGAATGATGATCTCTTACTCATCCCTAGTCGAAAATGGAGTGGAAAGTGTTAGAGGGGAAGCTTCTAGAAGATTCCATGATCTTCCACCTCGCATTTTTGTCCCTGCCATTTGTCCATTCCCGACCATCGCACCCTACAGAGGAGAAAATCAGTATGCATCGCACCTTGTACATTGGGAAGGTGATATGCATCGCACCCTCTGCATTGAGCTTTCAGTATGGTCCAGTTTTGAACAGTTATGAGCATTTTTCAGTGGAGAACTTCTGGGAGATGATGTAAATAGTTGACCTTGTTCCTTTAGGCAGTGAAGCAACACTTTTAGTGACTTAGGAGCCCTCAGTTTATGGACATTTGTGATTGGGGTTGAAGTGCCCAAAAATGTCTATAACATGTAGGCCTATTTAGGCCTTCCCTTCCTCTCGATCCTCCTTCCTTACCTCCATCCATCCTTCCCTTTCCTCCGTTTCCCCTTCTTCCTCCTGCTTATCCCTCTGTCTCCCCTTCTCTCCCTTTTCTCCCAAGCCAAAACCCTAAAGGGCTCATTCCCTTAGCCGCAACCCTAATATGGGATTTCCTTGCCTTAACTAAGGCCTTTGAGGCCTCTTCCACTTGCCTCTTTCCTTCTCATTCCCTCATTTGCCTCTGTGGGTTATGATTTCATTTCTAGACTAAATATTGGTGGGTTTTGCAGGAGTATTAGGCATAAATTTGGATGCTTGCAGGTGTTCTAGCCATTGACAAAATTTTGGCAAGTTTGTCAAGTTTTTTCTAGGCCTAAGGCCATTGGTTTACCTCTCAAACCCTTACTCACCTCACTGTTTACTTACAACATTCTAATATCTTCTTAACAAGGGTAAAAAACTTATCTACGTGGCATGAAATAAATTTATGGTCTATCTAACACATTGAGAAGTCACTTAAGCAAGTTGGGCATTCACTGTCTTACTAAATTTTACATATCTTCATGACTGTCATCTCTATTTGGACTGCATACTGAAGTCTGATCCATAACAATGGTATTGCTAATTTTTCTTAGGGCTATGTTGTTCTTTTATTTCATAATTACATTTCTTCATTAACACATTACATTCACCCTGTAACATCATAAGATATACTTCATTATTCAGCAACATATGCAATTTTATAGAAAGAACAATATCATCATTATCAATGCAGTGGAACATAAAGGAACAATAGAAGAAAAACATTCACACATAGAGACACCAGGATTGGTCGGAGACTAGGGAAAAACCCACTATGGGGAAAACCATTTTAAATTCTTCTTGTTATTAGATTGTCATCGAATGATTCAACAAAAGAGAGTACAATGATCCATATATTTATCCATGCAACTATCAAAAGCAATTATAACATCCATGAAATGAACCCAGTAATGCTTATACTCAAAATCCTTATTATAAAGCCTATAATGAACTATCACTGTTTGCGATCAAATTTCATACACTGCAATCACTGAGAGAAATATTTGGAGAACTGAAATTCCATCATTTAGGTCCATATTGCATGAGGGAGGAGTCATGTGTGAGACTGGGAAGCTTCTAGTCGCTCTCTAGAGCCTACAAGCGAGATACCACAGTCTACAATTAAGATTCTAAAACCCTAGATGTCGGTTGCATGGAGGATGAGTTGTGTGTATGACTGAGATGCTTCGATCACATGGATGAGCCTGGCAGTGAGTGAAAAAAATAGAGATCTATCTGTCTTGTGCCTGCGACTCAGGCCCAAAACCCTAAAACATAAATGCGAGCATTAGACCCAGCAATTTCATCTTCGAGAAAACCTATTCCACCGTGGAGCCTCAGACCTGTAAGAGCCAAAAGAAAGATAGAAGGTTGTCTCATGATCATGTCAAAATGAAGTAGAGGAAACTTGTATTTATAGCCTTCCAAGGGTGTCCAATTTGCTTTAGGTATGACCTTATCAAATATGCACATGTGGGCTTATAATTAAAAAAACACTTTCCCTTATCTAAATTAGATGATATTTAGGTTGATTTTGGTTCTCTCGAAAAGAGGAATTCAATGCAATAGTCATATCCATCAAATGAGATGTCCAAAGTGGAATTTGACTATAGTTGCATATTTTAACACTCCCTCGCAACTAAGGAGATTTCCACCTGTAACATGTCATGAATATCTTGTCAACAAATCATATCCAATCACAAGTATCTCATGATCACATATCATTACTATTCATATCAATTAATCTCTTGCTTGTTAGTGCTTATCTCTTGATTTCCTCTGCTCATATGTTGAATATTCTCAAATCTAAAATAAGAAGAATTTTGACATCGGAGGCGAGCTCAATTTACCACCCTCTATCCATCGGGGAGTCACTGTTACCTCACAAAATCTCTACCAGCAAGGATCCCAATGCTACCACACTAGAAAATTTAGCGAGGAGCTAAATCTATGACCCACATCATCAAGAGAGAACATATCATCAAGGATCTCAGCTCAACCTAGAACCACATCGAGGAGCATATCTGTTACACTAAAATTTGTCACCATGACTATCTGCAGTTAGTATGGCTCCATCAACAATCATACTATCCTCCTTGGCAAGCCTCATACCTCTGCTCTCCATGTCAAACTTCAAGAAAGAGAGAAAGTCATTGAAAACATATTTATCTCTCGGTACGCAATTTCTCTCAACCTTACCTGCATGTACGCATCCCAAGTTCACAATAACTACGTCCTTGCATGCTCTATATGTAAAGGGGTGGCTGCGTACTCCTGTAAAGGTCAAAAGGTGCGAGTTTCATCTTAAAAAAGTTACTTGTGGTCAAATCTAGAGCATTCTAGAAGCTTGTTTGACGTGTATTGAGCGCCTCCAGATGGTCATGTATCCCTATGAAAAAAGGAACTATCCCATCAAGAGAGGAACTACCCATCCAAAGAGGGGCTTATCCCATTGATGGTGGACCTGATTAACTTCCTCTAGAGCATTATAAATACAGGCATTGGGCCAGAGGAGGGGAGGTTGAAAGATGAATATTCCAAAGGGTAGATGCTACTGGAATTAGGACTTCCTTGTAGAAGCTTGTGAGGAGAGATTCCCATCCTTTCTTGTTTCATTTGGAAGTGGGTGAGCTTATCAAAGTAAAGGAAAAATCTTGTTGGACCCTGGGAGGAACTTGCACAACACCAAGGCTCAGGTTGTAATGGTTTCTTTTGTTTCCTATTAATACAAATAAGTCCATTCTTCTCAACACTTTGTTATTAATGAGTTGTTTCATATACTCCTTGGTCTGTATGTTGAATATGTTTTATTTTATGAGATATTCAGGTGCTATTTAATCGTTTGATTGTTAGTGAATGCAGGTTTCGAAGTGAAGGAGGAGCTCATCCGGATCGACGAGGCTGGACTACTACAACAGCGTTGGACTACAGGTAGGATCTAAACACTTGATTTCTTGTATGGTAAATGCATGTTTAGAGAAGGATTGCTCTTAATTGTCTTGTTTGTCACTAGAAAGTCTTAGGCTTCTAGGGAGGTTGGTTTTGTCCGCAATATTAACTCTTTCCGCATGACAAATTGGCGACTCTGCTGGGGACTCCATTTATGTGATTGATTTTTCCTTTGTGTGACACTTTGATCTGAGAAAAGTCATTTCTTTTTTGGTTTTTGGCTGTTTGACTGTGTCTTTGGGTGGGCTAGCTTAGAGTTAAGTTAGATTTTAGTTTTTCTTGGTTTTTCCAGTAGTACGCACCCTCTGAGTTGAGCATAGTGCGTACCTGTACGCACTGTAGCTTTCTACACAGAGCGTGCACGCACCTGTGCAAACAGGCTGCCTGCGTACCTTGTCAAAAATTGAGAAAATTCCATTTTTTCCATTTGTTCTCTTAGATTTGGTCTTTAATTAGTTTTTACTGCCCAGATCCACTGGTTATCTGTCAGAGATCTTCACCTGAACTTGTTTCGTTAGCGTAAAGAGTTTTAGTGAAATTCATAGAAGTTCTAGCCCTAGGGTTTGATTTTTGCATTGGTCCTGTAGTGACTTTGACTTTAGAAGTTGTGAAACCTTGAATCTCTCTGGTTTTATTAGTCTTCTTAGGAGTCGGACCTGTCATAAAGTCTACCTGTGTGAGCAACCTACCTTTGTGTTGTCTCTTTGCGGAATTTCGAAGAAGCTTGTTGATTGAGTTGTGAATTTCATTCTTAAGAAAAGAACAAAAGAGTTTGATTTTTGTTTTTGACTGGTTTATGATTCTGCATGAGCTGGTCCTTGGTTTGATTGTTGCCGAGTAAAACAACCTGGAATCATCTTAGTAGGCTTTTGCCTCATTAGATTTGCTTTTAGGTAAATTTCCTTTTCATTTGCTTTTGAGTGAGTGTTTCGTAGGATTTTATAAATTTTGAAATTGCTTTTGTTAGAATAGTTTTATATGCTTTGTTAAATAGGGAAAAAATACAAAAACATCTCCTTTGCAAAGTTTGTTTTAAGTAGCATTTGAAGTTTTGGAAAGAAAAAGGAATTTTCGTGCAAGTAATGAGTGGTCATGTGTTGTATGCTTGGAAAAGATAAAGAGATTGTTTCTTTGATTGTCTGTTAAGAAAGTTGCTTTTCATCAATTTTGCATCTTCCAACTCTCTTAGCTAGAGAATTCATTGAAAAAGAAAAGTAGTGTAAATCATCCTAGGTGCATCTTTTTAGTGGATTTGAGTCGAGTCTACACACCATCAGTTTCATCTCCACTACCTTTGTCTTAAAGAAAAGCCATAAAATTAACGCTTAAAGTAAAATCAACTTAGTAATTTTCTTTTACTAGGGCTCTGAAGCACCAATATAGATCAGGCTAGTGTCTTGGAGTAGGAGAGTAATTAACTCTCCAAGACTACAAAACCAAACAAGTAGCTTATCTTGTGATAGGACAAATCCAGCTGTTGCATTTATACTCTGGGAAAGCTCCTCTTAAAGGAGAAGCACGAGCTCGTGTCCGAACCAGTGAGGGGATCAATCCTCCCTCGTTGGGAACGATGCCAAACACGCACGTATTACAAATGGTAAACCTCAGATTATTGTTGAGGAGCCAGGGGATCACTTATCGGTAAACCTTGGATTAACCATTGTCAAGGAGCCGGTAAGGGGATTGAGCTTGTTACTCTACCCTTGCGTGTTGTCGGAGTGTAGACTGTTCCCCCAGGTGTATTTGTTGCTGTTGGTATCCTTAGTGACCATTATCTTAGGGTTCTACCCAAGGTGACGGTGGTGGGAAGATCCCACTGTACCTGGAGCAGACGTCGGCTAGACTCACTTGGATTTTCTGGGGGGTTCACTTCACTCGAGACGGTTAAAGTGGAGGAACTTGGTCTAGTATATTCATTAAGCAGGTTGTCGGGTAACTGTTCCACCCGCTATTTCTGTACTGAATCCTACGAGGTTGGATTTCATCACCAACTAGTGTTTTTGGTCCGGAAGCTACTGTTTGTGTTTGGTTTCATGCCCTAGATTCTTTAGGCGTATGTTTCAAAATTGATTGGTTCTTTAGCGACTTTAGGCGGTTTTCTTGAGATTTTATTTTGTTTTCGCGTGTAGAAGTTAAAAGTTTTTAGCTGTGGCTGAATCACCGAGACGTTCCCGTAGACTTCGGTGCGAGTCTCCTGAAGTTGTTAGTCTGGCCGATTTGTTGAAGTGATCCCGTAGAGCACAGGGTCAACCTCCTGAAGAGGTCTGAGCTCATTACGAAGGTTTGAAAATCCTTGTAACTTCTCCTGGTTGCAGTAGAGTAAGTCCACCTGAAGAAGGAGATTCTTCGTTGGTAGTCCATCCAGATTACCAAAATCTAGAGACAGGTTATAATCCTGAAGCTGTTGTGGTTTCCGAGCTTCCTGGTAGTGTTTTATCTGCTAGTGATATAGGTGAAGAACCTCAAATATCTGAACCTGTTACTCCGACTTCTAGTGTTTCTGGTTCACCTAGGGTAGAACGAGTTATCACCGAAAATCTTCCTTCTGGTTTGATTGCTATTGAAGAGCTTGCTCCAGAAGAAGATCTAGGCGCTTCTTATCTTGCAGAAGATCTACCTGCTCTCGATCTTAGAGAGCGTGAGTCTATATTTTACAGTCCTCCTCGAAGTACTACTTGGTATCTTTCGTTAACCAATTTTTTGGACAACTCAGTTAGTTTTTCTCCACCTCGTTTTCCTTTTCCACCTAGAGGTTTTACTACTCCTGTATATATGTCTAGTCTGTCATCTCTGGAAGCCTATTTATATGGCGGTCTGTCTGTTCCTGCTGGGTATCATTCCATTTCTGGTACTTTTTCAGGAGCATCTCCTCGTCCTTTCGAACAAAATTATTATCTGGAAGTAGTGGTAATAGTCAGTTGAGTGCAGAAGAAATTCTTATGATGTCGGGTCAACCTCAAGGCAGTCAGTTACCGCCTGGGGGGTAGCCTCAAGGTACTCCATATGCGCCTGGGGGGCAACCTCAGGGTACTCAATATCTGCCTGGGGGGCAACCTCAAGGTACTCAATTTGCACCTGCGGGCCAACCTCAAGGACAGTACATCCCTATGGGATAGTACATTCCCCAAGGTCAACCTCAGACTCAATACGTACCCCAAGGTCAACCCCAGTACCAGTACGTACCCCAAGGTCAACCTTCATATCAGTATGCCCCAGAGTCAATATTCTTATGTACCTTAAGGTCAACAACCCCAGTATCAGTATGTGCCTCAGGGTTATCAACCCCAAGGCCAGTATCAACTGCCTTCGGGTCAACCGTATTATCAATCTTACCCTCAACCCGGTTATGGTCCTCCATATCGTCAAGGTCAATACCCTGGAACGAATTTGGTGTGGGATCCTTCTCAGAATCCGCAGGTGTTGCAACCGAATGTGCAGTCGTCTTCCCAACCTGGACAGGCCGCTGGTCCGTCTCAGCAACCTGTCCAGTCTACGGCTTCAACTTCTGCAGTTTCTGTAGTCTCTCAGGCCGGGCCTAGTACACCTCGTACTCCGCCTCAAACATCTGCTGCGGCTACTGCAACATCTTCTCCATCTACCCCACCTTCTTCTGGAGTATCAGCAGTTCCGGTTTCTACTGTTCCTGCCTCTGTTCCTCAGACCTCTGTACCTCAGTCTGGACCTACGGTCCAGACTTCGGTCCAGATGCCTGTAGGAAGTACGGTTGTTACTTCTCAACCTCAATTTGTTCAACCTCCGTACCAGGGATAGTACCAACCTCAATATGGTCCTGCTGCTCAGCAACCAACTTACCAGTATCAACCGTATCCTGGGTACACTTATCAATAACCTCAGCAACCCCAGTATGGTCCGGTTAATCCTGGTTTTCCGGGAGGATACAATATGCCTAATGCGATTCTTGTTCCAAGTTATCCTGGATATCCTCCTCCTGGGGCTGGTTTAGTGACCCCAAGTTTTAGAGATCCGAATCGGCAATTGCCTTTTATCGCAACTTTGGATTTACCAGACTTGACGCGCCTAACGAATGATCCAATCAATTATCTTCTGTATTGGCCGCCAATGCCGACTAAGTTGCCCAGTGACATACCCAAGTTCGAAGGTAAGTCTGGAGAGGATCCGTCAAATCATGTGATGACTTACCACCTCTGGTGTGCATCAAATTCTATCTCGGATGATTCGATCTGCTTACGTCTTCTCCAGCGTACACTCATTGGTCTCGCGGCCAAGTGGTACATTGAGTTACCACGGGCCTCTTTTTACAATTTTAGCCAGTTGGCCACATCGCTCTTAACTCATTTTCAGTTGTCGGTCAGATATGATAACGGCACGGAGTTACTAACTTCACTAAAACAATTGACGTCCACCTATATTTCCGATCATATTCATGAATGGAGACGTCGACGAAGGTTAGTGAAAGTTTTTATCCCGGACCGAATCTTAGCTGAATGGTTTGTTAAATCATTGTTACCGAAGATTATTGAAGATGTCGCTAAGGCCGGTGTAGTCACTGAGGAGCAAGTAATTGCTCAGGCGTAGTACCTTGATTTGGTTTACACTCAGTCATGTACCTTACACGAGAAGATCCCAGATCTTCCAAGTTCAAATCAAATCGTTGTTGCTCCTTCGGGATCTCATGCCACTGATGGTATGATCGGTACGGTGAACACAAAGAGTAAGAAGAAATCTTCAAAGAATTATTCTCCCATAATCACCCTACCTAAATCCCCGACAGGTGAGTCTTCTCCTGAAATTTCCGCCAATATTCACGCTGTAGAGACATCTACGGTCAAATCAAAAAACGGTGGAAAGAAGAAGGGTAAGAAGAAGAATAAAGCAGACAAAGCTCCTAAGGAGAAATCAGAAAAGTCGGAAACCAACGATGAAAAGAGCAAACCTAAGTATCCTTGTCTTATATGTGAAGAAGATCATTATACAGGAGATTGCCTGTATCAGGCTGAGGTTGTGAAAATAGTCAAAGGTTCCGAGACTCCTGCTGTTTTGAAAGATCCATTTCCAAAGCAGGAGACTAAAATGATAGGTTCTTCCTCAAGTACCGGTGAGGCACCAATTTTGATGATGTCTCATGTGAGGATTGCGACTCGATCACAATATTACGGTAGTAAGAATCATGTTGATGGTAAGGAAGCAGAATCTTCTCACTCTAACCCATCAACCTCAGCTCCTGGTCCCGATTCACTACAAATCGAAAAACCTAACCCTGACTTAGTAATCAAACCGCCCGTCAAGGGTATACTTCGAAAGTCTTCTTTCAATCCACATGCGAGAGCGACTCAGAATTATAACATCGTTGAGGATTTAGCTGTTTCACCCTCAGTGATGTCGGCTCTGGAAGTGCTGCAATCATGCCCAGCACAAAGGAAATTACTTTTGTCGGCTATCGGAGTTGTTGATCTTCAGGATCCGAACCTAATAATCTTTGATCTAGAAAATAGTACACCACGTCTACCTCATCAGATGGCTTTCCAGATTCCAGTGATAGTCAAAAACTAGCATGTTCATAGGACTGTAATTGATGAGGGAGCTTCCACGTGTATTATGTCGATTCAGTGTTGGAGATCGCTTGGTTCTCCTTCACTGAACCAATCGCCCACCATCCTTAAGGCCTTTGATGGCCGTGGGTTCCATCCGTTTGGTATTTTACAGGATTTTCCTATAGAGGTAGAAGGAAAAACCGTTAGTCTAGATGTGGAGGTGGTTGATGCCCCTCTAGACTACAACCTTATTTTGGGTCGAAGTTGGTCATATGCTATGACAACGGTCGTGTCATCGGTCTTCAGAGTCAGAGAGTTTCCACATAATGGCAAGATCATGACAATTGACCAGCTGGCTTACTTTGCATCCGACCCAACCTCTTCAGAGAGTATCCAGCATGTCGGTAAAACAACCATCCCTTATAGGGACGTTGGCATAGGTTTAGTTAAAGATTCTGGTTTACTGGGAACTTTTCCTTTCCTTCCCATCAATGCATTGTCTTCATTTGCGTCTATTCATATGATTACATCAGACACCATTATTTACGACGATCCTTGGATTGTCCCTTCTGAATCTGAGATAGACTCATTTGGTAATGCCATGCCTTTGAGTCCATAT
>APFE030179851.1:86286-119331 GCA_000404065.3 Pinus taeda
TTTACACTCGTTAAAACAAAATTAAAAGACGGTCCCCTTATAGCCCTTTTCTGACCGTAAAAACAAGAAAAGATTGCCAGGTTTTTGTCGTTTCAAATTTGATACTGGAAATAAAATGACGTGTCCTTGATCGCTTTTTACTTTTCAGGTCAAAGACACTAATCATGAAAGTAATCCTTGGTTGCAAGATCAAGCGGTTCTCCTAGGTATTATTTTATACTTTTTCGGGCTTAGGAGACACAAATCTACGAAAAAGTCCAATCTGGAGTCTTCTTAAGTTTTTCAGACTCTCTAAATTTGAAAAACGCCGAGTTTCTCCTATACTGGACTCGTTAAAATTTCACAGTAAAGGACCTGTTCTATTACAAACAGGAACGGACCACTCCTTCTTAGGGTTCGAATCAAAAACTAAGCTGGACTCATCCGAAGGATGAGCTTACAAACAAGCATATGTTATCCTCCTCAAGCTTGTAAAAAATAAAGAGGTACTTGCCAGAAATGGTGGGGGAAAAATGAGAAGAATGAGCCTATTTGTTATCCTTTTGTCTCAGAAAAACCTTACTACCACTCTTGAACACGACACTTTTTCATTCACCTGGGTTGGGAAATCCTTTACCTCATAGTTGATCAAACCATATTGAAATTCTTCAGCCGGGTTCCGGGTATTAACTTTGAGTCATTCGTCACCAAGCCATCTGTTGTGTCGTTATGTGTTCAAGAGGTCTGCAAACAAAACATTCAACTGCAAAATACCTATCATCTATTTTTATCATCCCTGAGTCAGTCCTTACAGCAACATTTCTTCAACTTGAACTATGATTTCGTGTTGTGGGCTTGCCTGCGACGAGTCTCTTTCTATTGACATCAGCACATTATCTAGAGAGTTGACTTAGAAATCGTTAGTACCTTGAGGTCTGCATGCATCAATGGCAGGTTTCTCGCCTTCGACGTCAGTTTTCATCATTGGCTTTCGATCGAAGGATTCCGTGAAATGTTCGACATCGACTCATTCATTCACATCTCATGGATTGTGCTGGGTACTTTGAGAACCATTGACATCACTGGTGGTCTCTCTCACACTTGTTAACAGTTTACATCATCGACTGGTAATCAAGTGGTTTCTACCATGTTCGACATCAACTCATTTATTCGCATGGCTAGAATCGTACCATTTCGCGAAGTAGAAATGAAGACCCTGGATCTAGTTTCCACCATCCAGGCTGCGAGGATTTTTGTATTCATTATATAGTAGACCAATTATAATCAGATGGCTGCGTCCATACTGTGTCTACATGAGTCTATGATTATGATGTACTGCGAAATCATTCCTGTATCAGAGCAGTAGTTAGTCTGTTAGTTAAAGTTTTTGATTTGAGTATGGGAATGCCTACCTCAGTGATGATATAGTCTTATACATGTATTTTGTGTTGAAAATTGCAGGTTCTAACTAGGCTCTTCACAAGATAATCCTTGAAATGATAAAGTACTTCACCCTTCCTAGATGATATAAATCCCTAATCTACTATAGGCTTCACACTTTAGGGGGCAATCTGTTACACTAAAATTTGTCACCATGACTATTTGCAGTTAGTATGGCTCCATCAACTGTCATACTATCCTCCTTGGCAAGTCTCATACCTCTCCTCTCCATGTCAAACTTCAAGAAAGAGAGAAAGTCTTTAAAAATCTATTTATCTCTGGGTACGGAGTTTCTCTCAACCTTACCTGTGTGTACGCAATCCAAGTTCACAATACCTGCATACTTGTACGCTCTGTATGTAAAGGAGCGGGTGCGTACTCCTGTAAAGGTCAAAAGGCGCGAGTTTCATCTTAAAAAAGTTACTTGTAGTCATTTCTAGAGCATTCTAGAAGCTTGTTCGACGTGTATTGAGCGCCTTCAGATGGTTCATGTATCCCTATGAAAGAGGAACTTATCCCATCAAGAGGGGAGCTATCCCATCCAAAGAGGGGCTTATCCCATTGATGGTGGACCTGATTAACTTCCTCTAGAGCACTATAAATATAGGCATTGGGCCAGAAGGAGGGAGGTTGAAAGCTGAATATTCCTAAGGGTAGATGCTGCTGGAATTAGGACTTCCTTGTAGAAGCTTGTGAGGAGAGATTCCCATCCTTTCTTGTTTCATTTGGAAGTGGGTGAGCTTATCAATGTAAAGGAGAACTCTTGTTGGACCCTGGGAGGGACCTGCACAACACCAAGGCTCAGGTTGTAATGGTTTCTTTTGTTTCCTATTAATACAAATAAGTCCATTCTTCTCAACAATTTGTTATTAATGAGTTGTTTCATATACTCCTTGGTCTGTATGTTGAATATTTTTTATTTTATGAGATATTCAGGTGCTATTTAATCGTTTGATTGTTAGTGAATGTAGGTTTCGAAGTGAAGGAGGAGCTCATCCGGATCGACGAGGCTGGACTACTACAACTGCGTTGGACTACAGGTAGGATCTAAACACTTGATTTCTTGTATGGTAAATGCATGTTTAGAGAAGGATTGTTCTTAATTGTCTTGTTTGTCACTAGAAAGCCTTAAACTTCTAGGGAGGTTGGTTTTTTCCGCAAGATTAACTCTTTCCGCATGACAATATCTCAACCCAAAATCTATTCAAGGAGCTAAACATCTATGACCCCATATCGAGAAATAGGTGATATAGGGGAGCTACTACGCGATCCATCTTATTGCCTACCAATCTTCCCAACAATGAACCTCAATAGTCATGTGGTAGAACACTTGCATCATAATCATCTTGGGTTGTACACCTGAAGTACACTCTCAAACCATTGGCTAGACGGGGAGCGTTATTCCCAAAAAATCCCAGCTTCTGGGTATGACGCCAACTCAGGTATGCTCTACAAATACCAAGAGAGGGTGAACTACTACTCCAACCCTATGGGTAATAGATAAGGTAGCAACATCTACGACCCTATTTTCCAGAGATCTCTCAACCCTAAGAGCCCTCTATCTCAATTCCTCACCAGGAAAATAATTAGGGGCTAATATTCACCCATGGGATAATTTTCTATACTTCTTCCAAAAAAAAATTCTCTAATTTCCATTTTTTTGTAAAAATTATTCGCTTGAATTTTATAGAAAGATATTATTTTACCCTAAAAATCGCCAAAAAATTATATATAGATTATATAAAAATATTATAAATTTCAATATTTTTACAAAAATATCTCCAAACATTTTATAGATTTCATATTATGCACTAGTGGGATTCGCCAAGGTTTCTAAACTTTAAGATAAATTTCCATCCTTAAAATTTTCCCTGTTCCTCACCTTGGGAGCTCAGACAAGGGGGGGCAAGAGTTGACTCAATGTTCTCGATCAACGATGCTCTCTTTCAATCAACAAAATTTCATCGTGCTCATACATGGTAATGATCATGTATCAATAACAATTGTCTCCTATTTATACAAAATCATCAAATCAAATATCATATTAGAGAATATTTATATATATAGATATATATATGTACATATCATAAAAAAGATACCATAGTCATCCTCCCTCTCAAGGAGGTGCCAACCACAAGCCTAAGCTTGTCTTTTACATCAACATTGTCTCAATATATGAAGGTATTTCAGTCCCAACTATATATGGGATTCTCTTCCAGTCGGATCGCACTTTTTTTCATCACAATGTATCCATGTCATAACTAGAACTTTCTCAAACATCTCTCCAAAAAAATTCTTGATCCTATCGCATAGCTATCCATGCTATCAACATCGTACTCAACCTTGGCCATGCTTAAAGCTACAAGACTCTCATATCATGGTATATATCATACTAATGCAACACCTAAATGCACTCATCAATAATAATCCCAAACATCATTAGTACATCCATGCAGTTACATATCACAAGGATAATGTCTTAATCCAAAAATTGTTCATTCCATGCAAATATATTGAAGGGTTCTCGGTGGAAACTATATGTGTATGTAGTGGATCAATCATGAATCAACTCAAGTTTTATGTACAACATATATGTATATAGATGGGTGTTCAATCAAAACATCAATGCTTCAATCAAAAATTGGTTTCCAAGTCATGGTCAACAATATCTCTTCACAGCTTCTTGAAATTCAATCAGACTGTCCAAGGATTTGCATTTCCACTTTCCAACACTTAATCAATAGCTTCACAATATAATTTTTCTTTTCCCAACTTTAGGAATCAATTCATCATGCCATGATTCATTATTTCATGCTTCATAAACCATCTCCCTCTTACTTAGATTATTAGAGGCTCATTACCTTCTAATAGTATACCGTCAGCATATCAAACCAAAACCAAATTCAAAATCATACCTTGGAACACTTATGAAGTAGAGGTTTGGATCAACAGATATTCTTAGCTTCACTAGATAACTATCAGTGTAGAGATACTTGGATCAGGGAGATTGCTTCATACGAATCTTTCTACAAGCATAACACTTTATCAAACCAATATGTCGAGTCTTACACAAATCAATATTGTGTAATCAAATCAACTAAGTAATATTTTATATGAAACATCAAAATTAATAGCAAATTCATCAATATCACAATATCAAGCTCTTTAGATCGGGCAACATGTAGAGCTCTCATCAATTCATGACTTCATAGATTATCATGCCAACAAGTTGTCATTTAATTATCAAACCAAGCTTCATCAAGTCATCCTCATGATCATAATATAAGTAACTAGATGAAAACACATATACTAAGAATAGCTTCCATCCATTTATTGTGAGATTACTTCACACTAAATCAAAATTGTCAATACTTCAACCATTGTGCTAAAAAGAAGGAGGACAATACAAAACCATTATTAAATACCAATATTAGTCACTGAAAGTCACTATGCCCATATATCATTGTTATCAAGGAAAATCATCAGTCGTCAAATCAAATCATTAGTCATTAGGTCAAATCCCAAATTTTATATCATAGTGAGATCTATAGTCCAAAATATATCTCAATCATCAAGTCATAGTTTTGAGTCATTGTCATGTCAAAACTCCAAATACTTCTCATCTATATCAGTCAACCAAGTCTAGGCAAACTCTTGCAGCACAAATTTCAATGGTTAAATCATAATGACATATCTATATGCATATCTCCGTCACCTGCTGATGTAAGTTCAATCTATATACTCATATTAGAGTAAACATTCAAATTTCCCTACTCATAGAACTTTTTGTTGTTTGCTTCATGTCTATAGGACTGGCATCCTTAAGGTGAACATCTAATTTTATGGACAAAACTTCATTTTTGTGTCCTACAAGCATAACCACATTCATAGGCCTTCTTCCGCGTGGTTGGGAGACTATAGTCGCACCCTTGACCTTACTTCCATGCGGCTAAGAGGCTACATTCACACTTGTAAGCTTGCTTTCGTGTGACTGAGGCTTAGAGTAAGGGAAAACTCTTTCTTCTCAGATCATAACTTTGTTGCAGATCAATAATATCATATATTTGATTATTTATGCCCATAAATCATACTTTAACAATAAATAATATGTAGAAATTTTGAATAATATGACACATATTCATAGAGATTATCCCGATTATACACTATTGCGGAATACATGCATAATACATAACCTGCTCTACGTTGATCATCAATTTACAAAAGTAGAAATAGTAACATGCGCACATAGAAGCATCAATCACACATATCAACACAGTATTTTCCCGGGGAAAGCATCTCGATAAAACCCCAACTATCTATATATTATATCCATTGAAAACATGTAACAATACATAGTACAATACTCTTCACAAGTACTCAGTACTATCTCCACCTGTTACACACAATACAACTCAGATCTGATCTCCAAATCTCCTCCGCTGCTTGCTTGCCTCCACTGCGCAATCCCTGCATGAGAATGGATGATAATGGATCAAGCAAACTCGTATTTACTTGGAAAAATCACGTGAGCACAAGGTACAATTTCCCTTGGCCTCATTGGCATTACTCAATCCATTGCATGTGCAAATCTCATGCACAACTGATAGTCACAACTCACCCTTTCACTTACCTCTAACACTTGTCTCCACTGAGCTATCGATGCACTGAGTTAACTGATGTATTCTTCAGTTGCATTATGAGTTAATAATTAGTGAATTAATTAATAACTAATTCACACAACTCATCACGTAGTCTATTGGCCAGTTAGACTAAATACAACTAGTTCAACTAAGTCAAACTGAACAGAACTCCATTAATTGCTCATCTAACTCCATAGAACTCAACCACTTGAGTTCTAACTGAAGTCCTTCATGAAATAGCTCAGTCAACCCATAGGTAACCACATGATTCCTTCAAGCAGTTGCATGTGCCACATCTGTAGCTCCAACTAAAGTGCTCCAAGAGAATAAGATAAAGTTTAGAGTCCAAATATTACTAAGGGCTAATAATATTTGACAGTTTCTATTTTTACCTGACAGTCTAAAAATAGACTTTGATCACATTGCTATGATCCAAAAAATAGAAGTCCATATATTTTTCCCAACATGACCAATCATCCATAAACAACATCTTGCAACTCATAGACCATGATCCATATGTCTAAAAATAGACTTTGCGCCAAAACTTTCCTACGGGACCACTTAGTGAAGGCGACTCCTTTCCACTAAGCTCCATCATCTTGTTGTATTCTCAACATGCATTTCTTGTTGCACACTTTTCAACATAATATACATATAATGCAAATGATAATGGGAGTAATAATCTTATAGAGAGATTCTCCCTCTAAATGGGAAGCCACTTTAGTCATCTTCATTCAAATCATCAATTTGTCTATAATTATGTCATGCATCAACAAATCTATTAGATCATAAAGTTAAACATATATCCATCATGGTCATAATATTCTAGCATCATCTATTTCATCATTATATCATTACATCAATATTTCATTAAGGGTTAGAGTCAAATAGCTAATAGGAGTATACTTCAAGAGTCATGATCATAAAATTATTTCTTTGTCACATAACTCAATCAAGTCAAGGCATTTAGTTTTACAATATGCCATAGTTACTAAGCGCATTAAAACATAACCATGGTCAACAAAATATCCTGAGTATCAATCTCACTGTTATGATTCTATCATCATGGTTACCATGCTTTTTACAAACAATATCAATAGTGTCAAGTTACCATCTATTAGAATCAAGGTGGTAGCCTTCTTTATGGGATCAAGATATTCAAAATGATAGATGTTAGCCAAACATTAAGTATACAAATATATCAAGGATCAATCTTCATAGAATCAATAAATTCACCATGTCTGAAATGTAAGATACTTTTTTACTACCAAGTGCACCATTTCATTATAAGAACCATGAATCCAAATCACTTATCCAAATCACTTTCATATGCATGAACCATTTGTGAAGGATACATTCTCATCATACCTTAGGTATTACCTTTCCATCCAATATTGAAACTAAAACATAACACCATACATACCTTGTAGTATTTTGATACCTTGCACCTTTTTAGCTAGTAGCACTTTGTCTCCCTTTCATTAGGTGCCTCTTTACTTTTTCCAATGCTAGTTCTTCTCTTCCTGCACTAGCCATGATCCTAAAGAGGGATCCACTTATAAAAACTCATCAGGAGGTTAGAAGCATCCATACTCAAATATACACGTAGGCACCATAAGTAATAATCAAAAAAATAATTAGATCCATAAGTCAAAATTAAAGATATAAAGGAGCATCATAATTCAGAAAGTACTCATCTTCAATGAGAGGTGATCATCTCCCTCTTGAACCAACCTTTAAGAGTCATCATTGTTTATTGTCCATACAAAAATACTTCCTTCACTATTTCAACCAACTTTATTAGAAACTAGGACTAATAGATTCTATCCAATCGAGGGCTTCATAAATTCTGACACAACTGCTTGAGCATATTCACATTGACCCTGGTAGGTTTTCTAGATTTCATATCTCAAATCTTTTTCCATAAACCAAGGTTTCTACCAAACCCTAACCTCATAATATCCATGAAACCATGATACACAAATTGCCTAAGGTTTTCTTCAAACCTTAGAATTATTTTTAGTTCTCCACTATCCTATCTTGCATCTATCAATGTTGTCATCATAGCGGGTGATCTCCATGATTTTTCTTCAACCTAGCTCTCATACCGTGTTAATTTTTCTTAGGGCTATATTGTTCTTTGCTTTGATAATTGAATTTCTTCATTAGCACATTACATTCAACCTATAACATCATAACGTTATTCAGACATACTTCATTATTGAACAAAATGAAATTATACAGAAAGAACAATATCATCATCATCATTGCAGCGGAACATAAAGGAACAATAGAATAAAAATATTCACACATAGAGACACCAGGATTGGTCTGAGACCAGGGAAAAACCCACTATGGGGAAAACCATTTCAAATTATTCTTCTTATTATATTATCATCGAGTGATTCAATAAAAGAGAGTATGACGATCCATATGTTTATCCATAAAACTATCAAAAGAACCTACAACATCCATGAAATAAATCCAACCATGCTTATACTCAAAAACCTGATTTTGAAGCCTGTAATGAAATATCACTATCTGTGGTCAACTACTATACACTGCAGTCATTGAGCGAAATATTTTGACAACTGAGATTCCATAATTTAGGTCCTCGTTTCACATAAGAGAAGCCATGCATGTGACTAGGAAGCTTCTAGTCACTCTCTAGAGCCTACAAGAAAGGAATTCAATATGCAACTGAGATTCTAAAATCCTAGATGTTGATCACACAGAGAACAAGATGTGCATGCGACTGGGATGCTTCGGTCACATGGATAAGCCTAGTAGCGAGAGACTGCAGTCGAGATCTCTCCTTCCTGTGTCTGTGAATGATACCCAAAACCTTAAAACAAAAATGCGAGCTTCAGACCCTATAATTTCATCTTTGAGAAAACCTGTTCCTCTGCTATAGAGGACACTTGTATTCATAGTTTTAAAAATCGGTCGTCTTGAATTGGAAACCAGTGAAACCGGCCAATTCATTGGGTGACCAGGTCAAAACAGCAAAAAAAACCAGTTGAAGGGTCAATTTCGCCCAAATTTAACAAAAAATGGCCTAACTAGATGGTGTAGGACAAAATCAGTTGGTTTATGGTCAAACTGACAGTTCATTGCCAAGGCCGGGATGGACCCATAAAATGTGGTTTAGGAAGCTTTCGGGGTGTTTTGGAGGGAAAATAAGGGTTGTTTCCCTCCAAAAACAGCTTCTCCAAGTCTTTAAAAAGAGCTCACCCTTCTCATTTGCCTCACACATCTCATTTGTCTCACACATTTCATTTGGAGTTTTTGTGAGTTTGATTGGGAGCTTGAAGAGTGTTGAGTTTTTCCTGGAGTAGTCATCTTGGAGGCTTGGAGTTTGAGTTGAGATATTTTGGAGATATTTTGGAGTTGTTAGTAGAGTTGGCATCTTCAATATTTTCCATGTATTAATTTTTTTTATGTGTTATATGCTATTAAATATCTCGTTCTATACTATCAAATTTTGTAGGCTACATATGCATTTTTTTTACTAATTTTTTCTTAGCTGCAATTTTTTTTAAATGCTAGGTTTCTTTGAAAATTTAATTATTTCAAGTCAACATGGCTCCAAAATACAAGGGCACTACATGGGCTCATTGTGATGTGATTGATGGAAAATTATATGCAAATTTTGCAGTAAACCTATTGGAGGTGGGGGTATTCTCAAATTGAAACAAAACTTCGTTAGGATAAGTGGCCAAATAAAGCCATGTGAAGCACCAAATGAAGTGTTAGGTCCTATTAGGGAAGAATACCTTTCCAAGTTTCAAAAGTTTGAGGAGAATAAGGCTAGGGAGAATTCCATCCAAGATGAAATTTCAAGGAAGAGGGAATTATTAGAAGCAATGAAAGAGAGTGGGTATGATGATTATGAGATTCAAGACTCCTCTTCTATCACTTCCACCAATGAACCATTTCATTATGTTACTCTTGGTCTTGGCCAAAAATATAAAGGAACAAAGAGAAAAAAAATCCAGAGTTATTTCTCATCCTCTGCCACCACTACCTCTGCTAATGCCACTTCCTCCTAGCCAAGTCGTCAACCCACTTTCGATCAACATTGGAAAAAATAATGCAAATAAACTTCTTATCAATACATTGCTAGATGGTGGTATGATGTAGATATCCCATTTAATGTTACTCTCTCACCTTATTACCAAGCTATGTGCGACTCTATTATAGCTACAGGAAAGGGCTTCAAAGGCCCTACTATGCATGACTTGAGGGGAGCTCTTTTGGAAAAAGAGATTTCTTCCATTGATGATTAATTGGATGATTATAGAGAGTCATGGCTCAAAAAACGTTTTTCCATCATGTCAGATGGATGGATTGATGGAAATAACTACACTATCATTAATTTCCTTCTTTCTTTCCCTCAAGGAACCATGTTTTTGAGACCAATTGATGCATCTAATAAGGTGAAGGATGAAACATTTCCATTTGAGATTTTGGATGAGATTATTCAAGAAGTGGGGGAGAAAAATGTTGTACAAATAATCAAAGATAATACCTCAAACTATGTTCTTGCTGGAAATATGCTTGAGTCCAAATATATGACCATATCTTGTACTCCATGTGCTACACATTGCATAGACCTCATGCTTGAGGAAATAGACAAAGTGGAGTGGGTAAAAAAAATTTGTAGAGCATGCCAAGTGCATTACAAAATATATCTACAACCACTCATGGGTATTGAGCCTAATGAAGGAAAACACTGGGGGAAAAGAGCTTGTTAGGCTAGAAATTATGAGATTTGCAACTCACTTCCCCACATTGCAATGTCTCAATTCTCAACAAAAAAACTTGCAAAAAGTGTTTTCTTTTGATGATTGGACTAAATCTTGGTGGGTTCATAGATAAGATGGTAAATACACCAAAAATATTTTTTTTTTACAATTATTTTTGGAAAATGTTTGTAGAGCTTGTGAAAATTATCTAGCCCCTTGTTAAGGTGCTAAGGATGGTGGATGGGGAAAAATTGGCCATGAGCTACATTTATGAGGCTATGGATCAGGAAAAGGAGTAGATACAGACAAATTACAAGGATAGGTTAGATAAATATAGTTGTATATGGGAGATCATTGATAACATATGGAACAATCAAATCCATTGTCCTATACATGCAACTGGGTAATTTTTGAAGCCAAAGTGTCATTATAAACCTCGACTAGGAGATCTGCAGGATGGGAAGGTCAGAGATGGATTGATTGATTACTTTGAGTGCATGGTTCCTATCCATGTTGACGAGTTGGAAATACATAAACAACTTACTCTTTTCAGTATGGCAATTGGTAGCTTTGGAAAAAACTTGGAAAATATAGCAAAGGGTTGTGGATAACTAGGTAAGCAATTCTAATTCGCTTTTATTTTCAAGTTAAATTGTTTACAAATTTACAGTTCAAATTATCTATAAATACTTGTAACTTGTAAACAAGTAATGAAATGAACTAAGTTACTAATTAATGTATTTTTATTTGCAACACATTGGTGGGAGTCATTTGGCGGCCAATGTCCTTAACTGCAAAATTTTGCAATTAGTGTCCTCAACCAAAATTGTAGTGCTTTAGGTTGTGAGCACAATTGGTATGTTTTTGAGTGCATACACATGAAGAAGAGAAAGTTTTTGGAACAAAAATGGTTAAATGTTCTTGCCTTCATGCAATACAACCTTTGACTAAGGTGGAACCAAATGATGAAAAACACCTGATCTAGATCCCATTGTGTTGGATGATATTTATCGAACATCAAAATGGGTGAAGGAGACTGAAGATCGTGCGTTTGATGCTAATTTTGATATTGAGATGGCATTAGGCGGGGATGAAGTAGATTTCGTAGAGCCATTAGAACCAGGATTAGTAGCCACATCAAGAAAAGGAAAACAATTAATGGAAGGCACTATTCATGCAACTTGACCAACTTGTGCTTCCATTAGGTCCACTTCTATTGTTATTGGTGGCAATATTACCACTGAGGTTGCAGATGAGGTTGAGGCATCCTCAGGCTCTGAACCATATGATGTTTATTTAGCTCCTAATGATGATCCTGTGTCTAGTAGTGGTGATGAATTTGATGATTGATCATGTGTAGACTTGTAGTATTGTAGTAGGCCAATGGCCTCATAGCTTGTAGCATTATTTTATGACTTTCTAAGTTACAAAGAGCCTCATTGCTTAAGCATATTGTCGATGATATGTAATGCACTCATTTCCATTTTGATATATTCACCTTTACATGGTATGTAAATGAGAAAAAATTGCATATTTTGTCTCTATTGGCTTGGAATCATGGTTTTAAATCTTAAAAATAGTTTTTTTCATTAAAAATTAATTATTAATTGTATTTTTTTTAAAACTAGTTCATTGAGATCTGACTAGTCTCGGTTTGACCGGTTCTGGTTTGAAACCCGGTTTATTAGGTGGAATGGTCTGATTTTTAAAACTATGCTTGTATTTATAACCTTCCAAGGGTGTCCAATTTACTTTAGGATTGACCGTATCAAATATGCAAATGTGGGCTTATAATTCAAAAATACACTTTCTCTTATCGAAATTAGATGATCTTTAGGTCAATTTTTGTCAATACCATAGGTAACTCCTCAAATGAATTATGTTTTTGCATTGAGATAACTCATGGATATCTACAAGTAGGGGGAGACTCTTAGGCTTCACCTCCCAACGTCTCTTGATATTCCTAGTCTCCATTATTTAATATTTACATATATTTATATATATTCACCCAATCCCATTGATTACATGTCAATATTCTCCCCCTTATTCTGAAGGGATGTTGGTGAATCCAAGCATTGTTTTAAACCTTTCGAACTTTTCTCTTCCAAGTTCTTTGGTGAAGCTGTCTGCAATCCGCTCATAAGTAGAACAATGGCGTAGATGGATTGTCTTGGCCTCAACATGATGTTGAATTAGATGGTATTTTGTATTGATGTGCTTCGTTTGATCATGGAACTTTGGGTTCTTGGCCAAATTTATTTCATAGGCTTTGTCAATCATGAGTGGAGTTTAATGCACTTGTTTTACCCGCAAATCTTCCAGAATTTTCTTGAGCCACACAATTTCCTTTGTTGCTTCAGCTACTGCCACATATTCTACCTCTGTTGTGGAATCTATTGGAACTAATTGTTTGCGTGATCTCTAGGAGACAACTCCTGAACCAAGAATCATAGCATAACCTGAAGTAGATACCCTGGTTTCTTTATCTCCATTGAATTTTGAATCAGAGTATCCAATAAAGCTGAAGTCGCCCACCTGTGTATATTTGAGTCCAAAGTCTTGAGTTCCCTTCAAGTATTTTAGAACTCATTTTGTAGCAGACCAATTTCCCTTACAAGGCTTTTGCATAACCTGGAGAGAATCCCAACAACAAATGAAATGTTCGGTCTAGTAGTAGTTAGGTAGTTGAGACTTCATACAAGCTATCTATACTTTGTTGCATCCTTAGATTATTTCCCTTCAATGGATGTGAGCTTCAATTTCTGTTCCATTGGAGTAGTCAAAGCATTGCACTCATCCATGCCAAACCTGTTCAAAAGATATCCAATGTACTTCTTTTGAAAGAGGAATATAGAATTCAGATGTTGAGTTACTTCAATACCAATATAGTAGTGAACATAGCCCAAGTCAGTCATTTCAAAACTTTTCCTCAATTCCTTCTTTATGGATGCAATGTAGCTCTCATTGTTCCCTATCATTAAAATATCATCTACATATACCAAAAGATATAAAACTGTTTTTCCGACTTTCTTGAAAAACAAAGTTGCATCATCAAGATCATAATGTTTGGTTGAGTTTTAGAAGATGCTCAATTAAATTTTCATACCAAGCCCACGGTGGTTGCTTGAGGCCATACAAGTATTTCACAAGTTTGCATACTCTTTGTTCTTAGCCCTTCAAAACAAATCCTTCTGGTTGGGACACAAAAACATTCTCTTTCAGATCTCCATTCAAGAAATGAATTTTTACATCCATTTGATGCAATTTCCAACTGTTCTAAGCTACCAAGGCAAAGAGTGTCCGGATGGTAGTCCATTTTGCTATGGGGCAAAAGTCCCCTCATAATCGACCCCTTCCTTCTATGCAAAACATTTTTCCACAAGCCTTGTTTTATGCTTGTCAAGTGAGTCATCAACTATATACTTGTTCTTGTAGACCCACTTGCAGCCAATTGGTTTGGTTCCCAATGGAGGATCAACTAGCTTCCAAGTGCCATTCTTTATCAAGGCATCATATTCCTTTTGCATCACTTCTTTCCATTCATCATGAGAAGCAACTTCTTTGAAGAAAGTTGGTTCAAAATATGTAGACAAATTCAATTCACAATCATAAAAAACATCCATATCAACAAGTGAATCAGAATAATCTACATCACCTCCATTTTTCTTGGTTGAAATTCTTGTTTCTGTCTTTCCAACCTCATTAGGATGAAAACTTTCAAGTGTCTTTGTCAGCCATTTTGGGGGACCTTTCTAAGATGGTCCAAGCTACTTAGTTGATTGAGTTGGGATTGAATCAAGATTGAGTCTCCCAATTATGTCAATCACATCACTCAAAGTATCATTAGTGGTTGAAGCTTCATGTGGGGGAGAGAGTGCTTCAAAAAAAGATTCCACATATTGATCCAGTATAGGGATCCCCCCTTCAAGATGTGGAATATTATTATCAAATTCTTGAAAGGATTTTGCATGTCCAAATCTATCCAAGTGATCAAACTACTACTCAACAACATTGTTAGCTTTGGAAGATTCAGGAAAGATTACATCTTTAGATACAACAAACTTCTTATTAACTTCATCATAGAGATGGTATTGTTTGGAGGTATTTGAATACCCCAAGAAGATACATTTACGACTCCTTGCACCAAGTTTGTTTCTTTGTTACTTTGGTATCAAGGCATAACAAGTGGAACCAAAGACCCTGAGATGCGTTAGGAGTCTTTTTTCTAATAGAATAAGATGGACATCTATTCTCTACATATACAACACATAGAACTGCATCTTCCCAAAAAATCAATTTTACATTCTTGAAAAACATCATGGAACGTACCATATTTAAGATTTTCCTATTCATTCTTTCAGCTACTCCATTATGTTGGGGATTATAAGGAACAATTGTTTGATATTTGATCCCATGCTGGCGAAGATAATTTTCAAATTCATTTGAAGTGTATTCTTTTCCATTATCAGTGCGAATAGAGCCAATTTGAGATTGTGCATCATTTTCAATCCATGTATGAAAGTTTTTGAATGTTTGAAAAGCATCATATTTGTTATTAATAAATAAAACCAACAAATTTTGGTGTAGTCATCAATAAATGTCATCATATATTTATTTCCATTTGTAGAAGGAACAGGCATTAGACCACATAAATACGAGTGAATGAGTTCAAGTTTTCTATGTGCTCTAGAATGTAAATCATGAAAAGACTATCTGCTATGCTTTCCTAGAATACAAGCATAACATTGCTTAAGTTTCCTAGGATTTGTAGGCAAACCAGTAACACCATTTTTATTCAGCAAGTGAAGGATGTCATAGTTCAGGTGTCCAAATCTAGCATTCCATAAAAGACTTGATGGAAATGTACGAGAAATTTTGTGCACGAACAAAGGTACCTTGCAGCTTCAGAAGTCTTTCTTCTTCTATCACCGTCATGATAAGTGAGTGATCTAATGCTTTATTGACCTCAAAATTACCATCAAACATATGAATGGAGTGTCCTTGTTGGTAGATGTGGACCAAGGACAAAAATTTTCTCCTTCGTTGTGGGAGATATAAAACATCATGCAGAAGAAAGTCTGTAAGACTAGGAAATTTGAGCCTAATTGTGCCAAGCCTCGATGGCTTGAGTTTTGATTTGTTTGCAAAGTATACTACTCCATCAACATTGTTAGTAAATTCTTCAAAAAAATATCTTCTAAAATTCATGTGGCAAGTTGCTCCTGAATCAAGCAACCAACCATTTTTCCAAGAAGAAAGTGAAGCATTTAACAAGTCTTCAATTACTCCAATATTGCAATGTTCCACAACATAGTGAGTGGATTCAAGTGCTTTAACTTTTTCTTGTCATTGGTTTTACCTTTGGCTTGATTTCTTTCCTACTCAATTCTGTCCCAAGGCAACTTACATGTAGATGCATCATGTCCGATCTCTATTACAATGTATGCAATGAAGATAAGACTTTTCTCCTTGAGAGTGTCTGCCCCCCTACCTCTAAAATTTCTTCTTCCTCTTCCTCTTTGACCACCTGTTCCTCTAGAAGAATATTGGGCATGATTCTTTTCTCTATGTGCAAGACACTTAGCTTCTTCAGAATACTGAGGAGCTATCTTCTTCCCAAAATCTTTCTCTCTCTCGACAACTTTCTTCACAAGGGAGTCAAAGGTAATATCTTTGAGGTTTCCATTTGCTTGCAATGACTCGAGATAATTTGAATAAGTGGGATAAAGTGCCTTGAAAAAAGATATAAGAGGAATGTATAGTTGAACATTAGTGGCTTCGATATCATGCATAATAGATCTTACTTCTGATGCATCATTATTTTCCAATTCAAGACTGAACAATTTAATCATAAATTGGAAAACTTCAAGTTCAGAGTGCGAGTCATAGAGTTCCTTCAACTTCTGTAAGGCTTCAAACGCATTTGAAAATGGTGAAATATGTTTAATCACCTCTTCATTTACAGATGTTGCAATCAAGGCATAGGTCTTGTTGTGCTTGTTTTCCCAAATGACAAACTCCTTGTCTAAAGTGGGGTTTTTAGGTGCATTGTTTCCTACACCTTCACAAACTACTTTCCATAACTCATTTAAAATGAGAGTGTGTTTGATCTTTCGAGACCACTCAAGATAGTTCTCATTTCTAGTGAGAACCAATCCCATGATAGATATCAATGAATGCATTTTAAAAATGTGTATTGTGTAAAAAAAATCACTCTTTCGCTAGTAAAAAAATTTACACTTGTTGTGTAAAAGAAGAAAATTGCGTTGTAGTAAAATATAGTTATGATATTTATATATTAGAGATATATTTTGGGAGGGGACTATATGAGAAAGGTTATATATGGGGAGGGTGTTATATGGGGACGAGCTATATGGGAGGGGGGTATATGGGGAAGGGTTGTATGGGGAGGGGGGTATTCAATAGTGCATAAACAAAAGTAGGTTTATCGGACAACGATGGGGAGTAATGGTGTAGCGGTATTAATGTAGTATTAATGGGCCAACATAATGGGAGAGCAGTATCATAATGGAAGAGCGGTATTGTAATGGGCCAGCATAATGGGAGAGTGGTATTGTAATCGGAGAGAGGTATCGTAATGGGGAATCATACAACATAGCATAAATAAAAAAACAAGAGAGGATTCACGTATGGAATGGGGCATATGGATTGTGTATTGGAAGCCTTGGTGGGCAGGTTATGGTAAACAAATGTAGAAGGTAATGTATGATGGGGTATGGGATGTGGTATGGAGGGAGTGTGGCTGAGGGAAGTGGTAGTATGAGAGGGTTGACGGTGCTATGGATCGAGGCTATACAAGCCAACGTTAAAGTAACGAGGATGATCAATAGTGAAGATAAATATTTTGATGAGGAGCCTGTAATAAAGGTTACCTAGCCAAACAAAGAGGTAGCAAGTTTGAAATCTCAAAAGGAGAGAACTTCTGAAAGCGTAGACTCCGTGGAATATCAATATGAGAGAACTGTTAAAAAGGTAACCAAGGCCCAACAACCAGTAAAGGACGTTCCTGCAAACTCTGTTAAAATGGATACAAGAAATAGTGAGGAGACAACCGGTGGTATGAAGAGCAGAGGTAACAACAATTCATACACATTGTTAAACACTCTGTTCAATATCAGGTTCTATTCACCACAACGTTTCAACACAACATCTCAACACAACTTAATATAATTTAAAATATGAGCAGCATGCCAATCAATGAAGTTTCATTTTTCAACACTAGTAAGAACAACACCAACACACACCAAGCATAGTCCTTCAACGACACCGAGCACAATCCTTCAATGCTCAACAACTCAGTGTTGATTCAATTCAATGTAATGTATTGGTTACTAAGAAATGATAATAGATTATAGAGACAAAGAATCTGGCAGGTGACTGATAGGGGTTACAGGAGCAGGAGAGAGAAGCCAAAAATTGTGCTGGCTCTGATACCATGTCAAGCCAGGAGGTAACTCAAATGAATTATGTTTTACATTGAGATAACTCATGGATATATACAAGTAGGGAGAGAATCTTGGGCTTCACCTCCCAATGTCTCTTCATATTCCTATTCTCCATTATTTACTATTTACATATATTTACATATATTCACCTAATCCCAATGATTATGTGTCAACAATTTTGATCCTCTCGAAAAGAGGAATTCAATGCAATCATCAAATACATGAAATGAGTTCTCTAGAGTGGAATTTGAGCACATTTGCATATTTTAATAGGTATAAGCATCATAAGAAGGCATATATTGTTCATGAACTTGGTCTTGGCATAGTGGTTTTGGTAGTGGACTATTTCACTTGAATTTGGAATCTCATTCTTGCATCTAAAAGTGCTCTAAACATAAGATATATATTGTTGTTATAAAGGAACTTACTATTGTCCTAATTTCTCATTAATGTTGTTTCGTATCATAAGTAATATATTGTTGTCATAGTTTTATCTTAACATTGGAATACAAGTTACAAAAGCGCTCTCATTGATTTATATTTATTACCTGTTTCATGGTTTTGTGCGCCACTATGAAGAAGGTAATTAACATTGATAACATTGAGTCTCTAAGAAAATATGACATTGGTTTTTGTTCAAGTATACTAACACACTTGTTATTGTGAGTTGACTAAGGTTTTCATAAGATCACATCTAATTCACTTACTAAATAACTCTAACCTCAAATTTGCATTGTGTTGATTGGTTTAAGTTTCTTGGGGCATCTTGATCTAATTATTTCTATTCAATTGACATTAAAGTAGATTGCTCTATTAAATGTTTAAATCATTGGCATTGAATTGACATTATTGTCTTGAGAAAATTGATAATCCTATAAAAGAAACCATTGGATAATTGCTTTGCCACTATTGATTTATGGTTATTATGAATCCTTGGCATATTGAGATCAAGCATTGATAATCTTGTTGTTTATCCCATCATTGGAATTTTTTCTCATTGGCTAATTGTCCTAAGTAAATAAGTTCTCTACTTTCCTTAATCATTACCATTGTTATCATTTATTAGTTAATATCTTTGTGGATGATAGTTTTATCTTAAGCACTTGAATAATTGTATCGTGGAGATCTCTTGTTGGCACTTATTAAATTGACACTTTTCTTGTGGTTGAGATTACGTTTTTGAGCATTGTTGAGTACTTGATATATTGACTCGAAGAAAATCATAACTAAGTACTTAAAGAACATTTAAGTAATCTCACCTTAGTAATCACTCATAATCCTTTCACATCATTCTAAGCTAGTCTTGCAACTAATAATTTACCTCCAAGCATAAGATTGGCTGATTGATTTTTAGGGCCACCCTTTCTCAATTTAGATTGAGGAATTTAACACCTGTTTAGTGGTTAACATAGTGGCCTTGATGTCGTCAGAGCTACAGTCTCTGCATCACCGAGGCATCAGGTGGTTAGAACACAGGGAGATGTATTGTTAATTAAGCCTTTACTTACTTCCCGTTGGCATCTATCCTGCAACCTACTCTAGAGACTAGTTCCAAAATAGTTAAGAGGAAGGTTACATCTAGAATATGTATATAACTAAAAATAACCAAGATTATTACATTTCACTTAAGTCTTAGGATTTGCATAGGATATAGGATAGTAAAGAATTTAAGCAACAATTGTTCATCTAGTTACTTAGTATTTAATTGATCTAAAAGCAAGTAAGTTGACTCCATAATGCACTGGTCTCATTGATAATTAAATATAATCCTTTGAACTTGCTAAAATCAACCAAGTGGCTAGGCCATTCAACTGTGTCTCCCATACCTATTGGTTACCATCAAGTATTGCATTTCTATCTTACATAGGGAATACCCCTCGATAGCATGTTGTTGGGAGACAACTAAAATAGAGAGGTCAAGGATCAGAGTGACAACCCACGACTTGAGTCATTATCGCATCATGCCTGTACAATTTGAGCAAAAACACATTTCAAATCCAAGATGTTGTGAGTGAAAATAAATTTTTTTCTACTGTCATTGATGAAGGAACCTCGACATGTATAATGTTAGTGTTTATAGCATTAGATGTGTTCTAGTGTCGAAACTTTGTGGAGAGGCTAAAACACATGAGATCTTCATAACCTAAAAATAGTTTCTGGAAATTACACTAGAAGTGTATCAATTAGATTATTAGCTTATTTTTTAATATTTCCAAGACTAAACTTAGGAAATCTGGTTAATTAATCAGTATTAATTGAGATAAAGTGCGAATAATCTAGAAAATCACACATATCGACATGGAATTAATTTGGGCCCTTGATTAAGTTTTAATCTTGGTCATTGGAGCTCCAACAAAGGATTATAAGAAGAAGTTGATGGGTAGTTGGAGAATGCACTTGAGCAGTTCAATTTTTCTAGAGAGCCGACAGTTTCCAGAAAAGTTCAAGCTTTAGAAGGAAGCAGAGATAGAGAGGGGTAGAGACAATGAGGCCATAGGAAGCTTTCCAGATCTGACGAGTGCACTTGTAGAGGCAAAGATAGCCACAGTGAGGCTAACACAGGGGCTGTGCAGAAGCCTCTAGAGGTTGTTCAATTTTGCTAGAGAGAAGCCAAGTTTCAATTCCAAAGACTAGGAAAGGGTTCCAAAAGTCTGGAGAGACAAGTTCTCAGCAAGTGGTATACAAGACGGCTACAGGAGCAATTGATTTAGGCTATGTGTGGGAAGAGATCGTGAAGGGTGACGTAGGCCTCATAGACTAGTTTGGACAACTTACTTGGAGCTCTAGTCAGAGCCCATATTTGTCTCTAAGGGGATATCGATTTTTAGAGGTTCAATTTTTCTAGTTGTAAATTGTTAGTAGTTGTGAGTAGATCTTCTCACTCCAGAAGGGAGTGTGAGTAGCAGATCCAACAACCAAGCAGAGGGAAAGAGGGAGTTTTCAACTAGATTCGAGATGGCCACAACTGGGCTTAGAGATCAAGGCAAATTGGTTGCTGCCTTAACTATGTCATTTGAAAGGCCAAAATGTCTATCCTCCTTGATGAGCATGGTCTGAAGACTTATGCATAAAATGTGGTGACAATACCAACAGATAGTGAGGCACAAAACCTAGGAGGAGGAGGAGTATGAGACTCCAGTGTGCCAAATGGGTAGGGTCCAATGTTGTTGCAACAAAGAGACCAGTTAGATCAATTTTGGATTGTTGCAATAGGACCATCACCTTTACTACATGGGCTCATAGTACCATAGTAGCAAATTCAGTGTCAATAGGTGCAACTAGTCATTGAAATGAAAACTAAATAGCTAGGTGTATTCAGTACTCGGGAGACAGCTGAAAAGCTAGTTTTAGTGACATAGGTGGTGTGAATTACCCAGTCACAGTATGCAGGTGTAGTTCCAGCTAGAAGATTCCCAACGAAAAGTTTCACAGTCCAATTTCCAATGTAGGAGGATAGTGCAAGTTTCTAGGAGGGAGTAGAGAGATTTCCCATACGGAAATCGAGACTCAAAGGGAATCTTGTTTAAGAGGGAGCGTCCTTATGGAAGCTAGTGCTTCAGGATCTGGGAAGATCAGACTCATTATTGCAGTCGTTGCAATAGCAATGCAAAAGCATCAATAGAGTAGTAGCAACAACAATATGAGTAGATCATATTTCGCTATGTTTGCAACTATACCTCTAGGAAAGAAGTGGGGCGACATAGAGTTATAGTCCCAAAGTTGCAGATTGAGTAGGATCCTTGAGCTGTCCTCCTCATGGATCATTACCTTGATATGGGGGCCCAAATTATTTAGTAGAAGGATGGATCAATGTTAGTGATGTAGTCATATTATGGAGTGATAGTTGTAGACTAGTAGAAGTTAGGTGTTGAGTGTAGTGCAGTGTTGGCAATAAAGCAAGAGGCTAAGTAGCAGAGTCAATAGCAGTGCATATTACTTTGTAGATAGTGCAATAGCTAGTAGCAGTTAGGACTCAGGAAACAAATGTGTTGGGCCTCGAATATGCCCATTTTCTCCATCATACAAAACTGCCATTTATAACCTAAATTATGACACCAGTATACTCATTTCACGTCATAATTCCATCATTTATCGCTAAATCACATCCTATGCCTCATGGTTGATTATCATTAGTTTTATTAGCTTTTTGATGATTAGAGATGATTTAGTCATGATTTACTAATGATAGTTTCATAAATTTCATTTGTCGAAGCATTCTATTGTCAGAAGTCTCCACTAGTTATTGAGTGGTTAAGTATGAAATTGCTTTAGGTGAAAAAATGAATTTTTTGATCAAATGGGGCATAATATTAAAATTCAGAGACACGGGTTTTGTTTAAAGCACCATGATTCATATAAACTAGAAACTGTTTGGCAAAATTCGTCTACGTGAAAGAGTTATGGTTGGGGGAATATTCCAATGCAAATTTAACCATTTTGAATGTGAACGTGTTGGGTTAATTCAGGTTCGTTTCTAAATGGTTTTTGCAGAACGGTTTTGGTTGATTATGATGCCAACTTCTGAATTATTGCACAGTTATGCCAGAGATAGGAATAGTTAGAATTGGTTATGTTATGTAAAGCAAAATGCTAATTGTGAACAGATCGTAGGATCTCAATATTAGTTTGGTTTCAACGATTTCCATGAACAAAACTCTTTTGCTATTTTATGTATGTAACTATGCCTATAAAGGATTACATAATGTAATGAGTTTGGGGAGGATGATTGCCATTTCATTTTGCTATTAAACTTGAAGATTGTAAACTCTGTTATTTAGTAATTAAGATTAGTTTTGTGATTCAACATGGCGAGTCACTGATTCGACTTCGAATCAATTATGAACTCATTGAGTCTCTGAATTGAATGCGTTGAAGTTTAGTTCTTTCCTGTAAGCTTCTAAGCTGACTCCAGGTGTGGCAAGGGCCCACCACAATCCGGATCCAACTTCTGTAATCATATGCGTAGGTAATCTTTGTGTGTGTTTTAGTTAATTCCTGCATTTTGATTTAAATTTTTTCTTAAACAACTGATTTAAGTTTGATTTTGATTAGCTGTCACAAAGCAATTCGATACTATGTGCATTAATGTTCGATTGTTTTCAGTTAAAGGAACGATCTCGTGTGCCAAATTTCGATTAGACAAGCTAAGTGTATAATGCTGAGGATTTCATATTCAATGGTCTCAAGGAATTGTTTATAGTTTGTTGTGGGTGTGCGTTCGACATAAACAAAGCATCGCTCCATTTCTTTGTATTCAATCTTGTAAACATTCATTCATATATAAGCAAAGAGCTAGATTGTTGTTCTTGCCCATCTAAAATCATCCTCAAATTTGAATGAACACTTCCTATGCATGCTCAAACTAGAAGATCAAATTGAAAGCACAAATCTCTGCACTGATGCATACGAATAAAAACAGAGTATGGTTGAAACTAACAACCTTCAGGTTGCATTATAGGGTCCATAAGGGTTGTGTCATTTTAATTGTAGAATAGGGCTTCATGTTCCCAACATAAAGATTTAATATGAATTTTAACTTGCACAATGTAATTTTGGGTGTGATTGATTGATTCTGAACATTCCATTTTTAATTATTTTGTCATCATCTTTCGAATTATCAAGGATAGTGTGAAGCACTGTAGGTAGTTTAGTTTGATTAGGTTCTTATGGGATCTTAGTTGGCTCCATTCATAGTCTGTGCAATTTGAGTTTGAAGTGTCTTTTCCTCATTAGACTCCAGAGAATTAGATCGATCAGCTAGTTGTGTTTTGATTGAACAATTAAGTGTGAATTTCATTAGCATTGTGGGTTGAAATCTTAGTTTCCATCTTGAGGTGATTTCTATTAGCATTGCCTTAGTACATTGTGTGCTTGTTAGATTTCGAAGTAGTTAAGGTTGCAATCAACAATGTGATTTACCTCTTTCATTAAGAAGACAAAGTGTTGGTTTGTTGAAGTCTTAAGTAGGTTTGCTTGAGCTTAGTTTGAGATTTGATTCATGTTAAATGAAATTGTAGCATAGCCTCTCAAGTATAGTTTTGTGTATCTTATAACAATTCAAAGTTGTCTTATTTTGCTTTTCATTCTTGAAAATAGAATTAGGGTTTGATATTTGAGCTTGTTCCTAAGGTTATTACAGATTAGGTAATATGTATGCAGATTAGTTGAATGTGAGAGATCAAGTTTGCTTGGTTAAGTATATGAGACAAAATATTCAGATTAGTTCCTAGCATAAAGATATTTTACTTGTTGTCAAGACAGTGGAATTAATGTGAAGCCTTTCTCATTCTAGGGTTTGAATCAAAGAATTGTTATTGAGTGCAAGATTGATTGCTTAGTTTAAAATTGAATGACCATTGCAAGTAGATTAGATATTTTAATTATTTCAAGTGTAAATTGTAAAAGCCAAAAATTAGGGTTTGGATTTCAAATGTAACTTTAAATTGTTGAGTTGATGTGTGGAGTCTATTTAATTAGGAATTTGCTTTCATAGTTTGTCAAAGTAGAATCTGTGGTAAATAATTAGGCCTTCACTTGAGTCCAGATTCCAGTCCAAGAACATAATAGGTTAAGTTTATAGAGATTTCAAATCTTTATGTTGAATTTTATTATTGATTCTGCTTGTCTTAGCAAGATGGATTGATTTCCTTTTTGAAGTTGTGTGTTTATGAGCATTTGTGTATTCCATTACTTAGCTGATCATTATAAAGGAAACATTAAAGCTCTGACCTACAAACTGAATCAAGAAGTGTAGTGCAGCTTGTGTTTACGAGCCCGGATTGACATATAAATATTGCAAGATTAATTCATCAATTAAAACTCTCAATAAGATGCATCATACCGAACATAGTTGATTCAGTATTTTGGATGCTTCTCAGTTGTTATAGTTGCAGTTGTAGCAACAATAAATGAGAGGGAGTTGCAGTGTAGATTCCAAGTTGGCAGTAACATAATAGTGTCAGTAGTAGCACAAATGCAACATCATAGTTGTGCAGTGGTTGGTGGGCAATGTCCAGACATCAACAACGTGACAAAGGGTGGTACAGAAATTGGGTGTTGTGGCAGGAAGTGCAGCACTAGAGTTAGAGAGAACACCTTCCTTGCTAAGAGGGAGTGTTATTTTTTGCAGCATTAGAGGTATTCTACTCTTGAAACTTCGTGGAGAGACTAAAAAACATGAGATATTCATAACCCAAAAATTGTTTCTAGAAATTCCACCTAGAAGTGTCTCAATTAGATTATTAGCTTATTTTTTAATATTTCCTAAGTCTAAACTTAGGAAATCTAGTTAATTAATCAATATTAATTGAGATAAGGTGTGAATAATATAAAAACTCACAAAAATCGAGAAGGATGTAATATGGGCCCTTGATTAAGTTGTAATCTTGTCCATTGGAGCTCCAACAGAGGATTATAAGAAGAATTCGATGGGTAGATGGAGAATACACTTGAGGAGTTTTATTTTTCTAGAGAGCCTGAAGTTGTTGAAAGAGTTCGAGCTTAAGAAGGAAATAGAGACAGAGAGGGGCAGAGACAGTGAGGTCAAAGGATTTTTTCCACATCCGGCGAGTGCATTTGCAGAGAGGTAGAGATAACCACGGTGAGGCTAATAGAGGGGCTGCGTAGAAGCCTCTAGAGGTAGTTCAATTTTGTTGGAGAGAAGCCAGGTTTTAGCTCCAAAGGCAAGGAAAAGGTTGCAGAAGGCTGGAGAGACATTTTTTTCAGCCAGTGGCAAACAATATGGCTACAAGAGTAGTAGATTCATGATATGTGTGGGAAGAGACTGCGCAAGGGTGACATAGGTCTATGCATAACAATTTGGACGACTCACTTGGAGCTACAATAAGAGCCTAGATTTGTTTGTGGGGTGAGGAAAATTCCTCACTATGTTTTTGCCAATATTTTTCTCAGTAGGATAGCCATATTCAACATCCATTTGTACTCATAATTTCTCACTACTGCATAATGATAAAAACCCTCAATTGCTGAACTAGTTTTCCCAAGTTGGGTTTTTCTGGGGACATTTGTCCAAAAATAATTGTGTTAATTTTATGTGTTTGTGATAGTGTTTTCTCAGTTTCCATGATATTTTTATGCAATTTTATTTGTGAAAGTTTCAATGTGAATTATTTGGTATTTTCCATAGAAGATAAATTGTTAAATTAATTAACAATTAGAAGAATAATTTCCAGTTGTTGCAATATGATTTTAGACTTGAATTTTTCACATATAATGTTTGTATCTTGTTGGAAGCCATTGGTTCTCCTTCAATCAACTAGTCACCTACTACATTGAAAGATTTCAATGTTAGAGGGTTTAAACACTATGGAATCTTAAATTCATTACCACCCACTCCTACCACACAATATTTCTCCTCTCGTCACTATGATTAATATAGTTTCGACTTACGCTAGTGGACCCCTTGAATCATATGATACTTGGGACGTGCCTAGTCCATTAAATATGAAAGTTCTAGATACCAAATTCCACTCAGTCCAATTGAATATGATTATGAAGCAATACAATTCACCTCTTCCACTATTATTGAATGCGATGACCGAATAAACATGGTCCTAGATGAATATTCTCAATCTATTTGGATTATTTCTACCTCATCTCTTGATCCTTTCGACAATATTTTTCCTACTGATGAAAGTATCATGGAGATTATGTCTTTAGGAGAAACACCATGGGATGATAGTCACCATCGATCCTCCTTTCTCCCTAAGCTATAGACTAGTGATAATCATTTTGAAATTTTGGTTTCACCTGAGATAGTCAATGACCCTCAAACCCCCTCTCTAGTTCATGATGTTTTATCTTAAGGGAATTTTGGAAAAATGTTAGAAACCATTCCTCTTGACATCTTGGTAAAACTTGGAATCATGGAAAACATTCATATAGGTGCCTCTTGCTATTATGAATAAATTTAAATTTATATGACCCTACTCAAATAATTGCGTGACATTTTTTCTTGGACTTACAAAAAAATGCTTGGAATCGACCCATAGGTTGTCATTTATGAGATTAGGAAATAGCTTGATGCTAAGCCTATTCGAAAAAAGATTCATCTAGTGTATCCATGAAAAGTTGTTGCAATAAAATTTGAAGTTGAAAAACTTCTAAAAGTAGGTTTTATTTATCTGATACCTTTGACTGAGTGGGTTTCAAACATTGTTCCAGTTACAAAGAAACAAAGTACAATTCGAATATATGTTGATTATAGAGATATCAACAAGGCTTGCCCTAAAGATAATTATCCCACCTCATTCATTGACCATATTGTTGATGACAATGCCAAAACTAAACTTTTTTCCTTTATGGATGGATTTTCTAGCTATAATCAAATTAACATACTATTGTTGGATCAACATAAAACTACCTTTATTTGTCCTTGGGGGACTTTCGCCTATCAAAAACTTCCCTTTGGACTGAGGAATGCCGGTGCAACTTTTCAAAGAGCCATATCTTATCATTCCATGACATAAAACATATTGTACAGTGATATCTTGACGATTTACCTACACATTCCATGCAGCACCAATATCATCCGACACATTTATGGGAAATATTCCTCCGTTGTTGACACCACAATATTCTTTTGAATCTACATAAATGTGATTTTGTGTGGAATCTAGACATATCCTATTTTTTATTGTTTCTAAGCAAGGTAATAGAGTCGATCCCTTGAAGTTTGAGACTATTTTCAAATTACCTCCTCCTCTTACTTCGTGTCAACTCTAAAGTTTGCAAGGGAAGGCAAACCTTTTATGTCATTTCGTACCCAATTATGCTGAACTCATGAAAGGTTTTACTTCACTGTTGAAAACATGGGTTCCCTCCATTTTGGATGAAATCACTCAAAAATCATTTGATGATTTGAAGAATGTGTTAACTCATACACCATTGTTACACCCCCCCGATTACCATTGAGACTACTTTTTGTACCTAGCTGCTTCGGATCGTAACATTGCCATGGTACTTGTCTAAGAGGATTATTTGTGCAATGAACATGTTATTTATTATCTTAACAAAAGACTTACCATTACTGAAATGAATTATACATGTGGAGAAATTGGCATTGGCAACAGTGCAAGTTGTTCAAAGATTCTGTCACTACTTCTTATTGCACAAAACTAATATTATTTTCGATTGCATCTCTATACAACATATTATAACTAAACAAGTGCTAGGGGTCAAGTACTCAAAGTGGATTGTCATATTCCAAGAGTTCAACCTGGAATTCAAAAGAGCCAAGTCTAACAAATATTTAGTTTTTGCTAAGTTAATCTATGACCTTCCCTATAATGACGTGAAAATCATGGCAGAAGATTCATTTCCAGATGAATCTCTCTTCATTATTAGGTCATCTGACCCATGGTATGGAGATATCATTTTCTATCTCCAAAATTAAAATTTTCGGCCCGAATTATCAAACGTTGAACATCATTGAATTCGATACCATTCGACAATATAATATCATCGGCAATGCTATTTATCACCATGGTGTCGATACTATATTTCAACGATGTTTAACTCATGAGGAAGCTAAAAGACATCTCAATGATTTCCACATTGGAGCATGTGGAAAGCATATTTTTGGGTATGGCACTGCTTAGAAAATATTGTGTGCAAGATATTTTTGGCCCTCTCTCTTTAAAGATTGTATTCTTTCTACCCAAAAATGTCACTTATGTAAACTTTAGAATCATAAGATGAGTGCACCACCTTCTTCGCTGTATCCTGTAGTTACCATTAGCCCCTTTGTTAAATAGGACATAGACTTCATGACATGTAACCCTCACTTTGCCCAAGGAATGGGTATATTATTGTTGCCATGGATTACTTCATGAAATGGGCCAAGGTGATTCCTACATTCGCCAATAACAAATCAACTGCAACATTGTTCATATTCAATCACGTTATTGCTATATTTGGTGTTCCCCAAGCCATTATCACTAGCCATGGCTCACATTATTGAAATTCTATGATGTTAGATCTATCTACCAAGTTGGGTTTACACCATGAAAACTCAACTCCTTTTTATAAGCATGCCAATGGCCAAGTAGAATTAGTCAATAAAGTTCTTACAATGATGCTTCAATGAATGATATGGATTCCTAAAAATAATTCACACCTCACGATTTTTTTGGAATTATGGGCATATTGAACCTTAGCTAAAACAATTAGCAGATTCATGCCTTTTCAACTTGTATATGCCTTAGAAGTTTTCCTACCCATTGAATGCGAGATTCCATCTCTAAAAATCATTGTCGATTATTCCCTGCTACTTCCACCGAGGAATAATTCTTGTTGTATCTTGAATTCTTAGATGAAAATCATCGTGATGATGCATTTTCTAACAAGGCTCACAAGAAACACAATAGATCCCATTATGTCAAAAGCATAAAACCTCATGTTTTGGCAGAAGGTGACTTGGTCCTTTTATATGAGAAAGATCATGATAAGTTAGGAGCTTATAAATTTGAGCTTATGTGGCATGGCCCTTACATCCTTAAATAAGTTTTGGAAAAAGGTTCCTATGAGTTGGGTGATTATGATGGAATTCCCTTAGGAGATCCCTGAAATGGGCTTTACATGAAAACGTATTATGCTTATAATTTTTCTACATAAGTACTTTGTATATTATTGTACCATGGATTTGGTGTGTTGCAATTTTTTATTTTTTTTTCCAAATGATTTATATCCTCTATTTCTTATATTTCTATGTTCTTATGTCAGTGTCCCATTTTATTTATGTTGGCTTTGTTAATGGTGCCAACCATAGTACTAAGAACCTTGCATCTGTCACTTGGGCAATCTATTCACCCATTGATGAGTTAGTAAGTTTACATGGAATATGTTTTGGTCTTACAAATAACAATATTTCATATTACAGTGCAGCGATTGAGCTATTATCTGATGCCATTTATCTTGGTATTCATCGTTTGGTTGGTAGAATTGTTTCTCAACTCATAGGACTTCATTTAAGTAATGTTTATTCAGTTATAAGTTGTACTCTTTATGAGTGTTCTTAAGGGTTCATCTTTTGGAAAGAGAATTTGATTATCTTGAATATCAACACATTCCAAGGATTCTAAATACATTAACAGATACTATGTATTAGATAGGCATTTGTACAATTTATAAAATACCAAAACATTAACACATTTGATTAGATAGTAGCCGAATAGAAGTCACTTTTCATTAAAAAAAAATTGCAAACATTTTCACAAAAATTGTTCTAACAACATAAGGCCCATATCATTTATTTACCAAACTACATGCCTATCAAAAAAAGGAATCCCAACTGTGATATGAAAAAACCCTAGGCGTGATGCTCATGATAACATATGATTTCCCTAGCTAAATGTTGAAGTAGTCGATCCATCCATTTAGAACTCCAACTGTATGGCACTAATAGCATCGAGGCACCTCCTGGAGCCACATATCTACAATGATTTAAGTCAATCCCTCAAAGTTCTGTTCTATCTCTTGAATCTCTTCAACTTCTTCTCGATCATGGTATCCTAATCCACCTTGATGAAATAACTGATGGATGGGTGACATTCCAACTGGGCAAACCATTCCAATATCTACATGTAAAAATGATATTTAGTCTCAACACAACAAAAACTTAAAAAAATAAAAATACATAAAAATTGAAATATTTTGAATAGTCCATTTTACCTATGGCAACCCACTGAAATCCCGCAGGAAGACCCAAATCAGGATCTCCACGGAAATTTGTACCTATGTAAGGAAAATCCTCAATCATAAATTCATAATTTGTTGATCCTCCAACGACTTGAACCAAGTTGGACCAAATAAAAATCCAGCTTGATCACCCCCTTGGC
Organism: Pinus taeda; assembly: GCA_000404065.3. Classification (NCBI taxonomy): domain Eukaryota; kingdom Viridiplantae; phylum Streptophyta; class Pinopsida; order Pinales; family Pinaceae; genus Pinus; species Pinus taeda. The sequence goes on from APFE030179851.1 coordinate 117,417, forward strand.
ATGTTATAAACCCTACCCACCTTATCATATGGGGATCTCATGGTGTTGTATCCTCCATAATTACCTATGGACACATAACAAGTACCCTTTCCAAGAAGAAGGACACCAAAATAGACCTGTAGTTGAACTGTTTCAACTTAATTGTCCTTCATTTGGTCAACTAATCCTTTACATTGACCAAAATCCCTTCACACCAGTTAAACATTATTGGCTCCATACACTCTATGGCATATTGTATTTGGGCCTTAGTGGCCAAATGCAGAGTTATGCTTCTTGATATGCGAGTAATTATAAACAACACAATCCTGAGTGGAAGATGAATCACACCCTTGATATGGGTATTTCCATTGCTCTTCTCATTCCTAGAGAACAATACTGAACAATGAAATAATGAATTGCTTCACTTCCATCTCTCAAAGCAGACAATAAAATACGAGTCCTTCTCTTTGAGAGCCTAGCCATGAAGTAGATATCTTCTACATCTACGGTGAGACTATAAACACCCACTCAAAATGTTGTTCATCCAGATCCCAAATTCTTACCAAGTGTTATAATAGTTGCAATGGAGCCCTCATCCCTGGGATCAAGAAGAATTTATATAGCCTGCATTGATGGAGTGCCACCAGGGTATTTTCATCATTAGCAATGATTAAATATTCTAGCTCATGATCTCTCTCTCTCACCACTCCATCATTTTGGTAATTAAATTCCCACCAAACATCGAAGGGAGAATGGATTAATCCATCAACAAGAGGAATTTAATTTTTTCCACCACAAAAATGAAACCCTATTTTTTTTTTTTTTGGTGCTAGTCACAACCATATTTTTATGTAAAGTGTGACTATGTCACATCCTGAACATTTGGGAATTGTGACAATTATATAGTTTTGTAGTTCCTGATAGTGGGGGTTGTGTCACCCTTAGGGTGGTTTTATACCTACTTAAAAAAATAAATCTGGCCAAAAATACAGTGATAAAATGAAAAAAAGAACATGAAAATGAAGAGGAGAGTGAGATCTATTACCTGGAAGAAACGTCATACGAAATTGTCCACAAAATCGCCCGAAATTGCCTCTTGAAGTTTAGAGCTAAATTGAGGGTTTTTCACTCCAACAATTGGTAAAAACGAATGGTAAAAATAAAATTACTTTTTTTCCCCTTTTTAACAAAAAAAAGTTTGAATACTTTATTATTTTATTTTCCATTTTATTATTCTCTTTAAAAAATACCTCATTTTACTTATTTCTAGAATATTTTTTCAGCGTATATGATAAACTTGGTCATTTGAGTGTGTGGCAATTTCAGGTAAAAATTGAAGCATGAAAATTTTCAGCGTGAACACTCTTTTGTTCTTTTTCATACTCATTAAATTAATGAAAAATACATCTACTCAAGTTTTATTTTTTGATTTTTCAAATTCTCTAAACATGAAAATGTTGGAAATGCAACAAGATGATGGAGCTTAGTGAAAAGAAGTCGCATTCACTAAGTGAGCCCGTAGGCTATTTTTGGTGCAAAGTCTATTTTTAGACTATGTCTATTTTTAGACATATGGATCATGGTCTATGAGTTGCAGGATGCTATTTATGGATGATTGGTCATGATGGTAAAAATAGATGGACCTCTATTTTTAGACATATGGGCGGAGTCTATTTTTAAACTGCCAATAAAAAAAAAATAGAACAGTCGAATATTATTAGCTCATAATAATATTTGGACTATAAACATTATCTTATCCTCTTGCAGCACTTCAGTTCGAGCTACGAATGTGGCACATGTAACTGCCAGAAGGAAATACGCTTTTCCTATGGGTTAGTTGAGCTATTGCATGATGGAATTCAGTTAGAACTCAAGTGATTGAGTTTGGTGGAGTTGATTGAGGAGTTGATGGAGTTGTGTTCAGTTTGACTTAGTT
>APFE030179853.1:0-13816 GCA_000404065.3 Pinus taeda
GCATGTTCTAGATTTTCACCTCCAGGATGCCCTATTATGCCACCTGGGTCACCTTTGTGTTCCTTCAAGCAAGCGTGCCAAGATAATTTGGGAAGCACACTATAGTCGGGCTGTGGGGCATTTCGGGGTCGAGAAAATGGCGGCAGTACTGCATAAGTATTTCTATTGGCCGAATCTTTGACAAGATGTTGGGAATTACATCAAATCATGCACTACCTACCCCATTGCCAAACCAACCATTAAGAAGCAAGGCCTCTATACCCCATTGCTTACCCCTAGTCAATCTTGGGAATCCATCTCCATGCATGACATGTCAGGCCTTCCTTCCACTAAGCATGGAAACGACTGTATTTTTGTGGTCATCGACAAGTTCTCGAAGATGGCCATTATGGCGGCCTGCAAGAAGAATATCACAACAGTAGCCACTGCATAAGTATCTCTATTGGCCGAATGTACGACAGGATGTTGGGAAGTACATCAGATCATGCACTGCCTGCACAATTGCCAAACCGACCATTAAGAAGCAAAGCCTCTATACCCCACTGACTACCCCTTGTCAACCTTGGGAATCCATCTCCATGGATTACATGTCACGCCTTCCTTCCACTAAGCATGGAAACGACTATGTTTTTGTGGTCGTCGACAAGTTCTCGAATATGGCCATTATGGCAGTCTGCAAGAAGAATATCACAACAGAAGCCACTGCTAAACTCTTCTTTGAACGAGTGTGGGTACACTTTGGGATCCCATAGTCTATCATCTCAGATCGGGAAAGCAGGTTCCTTAGTACATTTTGATCTAGTCTTTGGTCGATGTTGGACACCAAACTCACTAAGTCGACAACCTTCCATCCTCAAATTGATGCCCTGATAGAGGTTGTCAACAAGATGATCATACACATTCTATGCATGCATAACTCAAAGCATCCATGCACATGGGACGAGAGTCTCCCCTATGTTCATCACAGCTACAACCGGGCTCTCCACAGCTCGATTGGCCACAACCCCTTTCAGGTGGGCTTGGGATTCCAGTGATTATGTCCCATTGATGTGGCCATGCCATTTGCAACTACTCACATAGATTCAACTCATGTCCAGTCCAAAAAATATAAGGCAAACGACTTCATTGAGCACATGCAACATATTTGCTAGCAGGTCCATGACATTCTGGAGAAATCAAATGCCAAATACAAGCAACAACATGATCAACATCGGGTGCCACACAAGTTTCAGGTGGGCGATAAAGTTTGGTTGCATTTGCAAAAGGAACACCTTACCGGAGCCTATTGGAAAGTCAAACCACTCTTATATGGTCCTTATGCCATTACCAAGGTTGTAGGAGACAATGCATTTGAGTTCAGCATTCCTCCGTTCCTTGGCCTGCACCCAATGTTCAATGTGCACCGCCTTCAGCCATACTTTCCACCATTACTAGACATATCCAACATTGCAGAACAACTCACACCCACAGAGTTAAATCCAGATTGCATGGAACAAGCTACAACTGATCGCATCATGGGCACATAGATGAAGCACACTCTCCAACAGAATATCCAACTGTATCGAGTTGTCAAAGCAGGCCAATTCCTTCACCACGGCAAGTGGCTCACCAGGGACCAAGTTCAGCAAAAGTTTCCTCATCTCATGGAGGAACTCAACGCAATGGGGACCATTGCATCCTAAGGGGGGTGGGGAATGATCCAGGTGGATATTGGTGGCCACCCGCCAAGTCCACTTGGACCCCCACCATTGTTTCTTTCAAATTTTCAGTTTCCTTAATTGTAGCACAGTTTACAATTTTTAGCAGTTTTTCTGGTCTTGAACTTTCAGAGCCATTTTGAGGCCCTAAACAATGTTTTTTAGGAAAACTAGGAGCAAAATGGGTTTGTAGACCGATGTTGCTCTTCCTAAAGTTGTAGTTATCAGATAGATCTTTCTAACAAGATATTGTGCGCACCAAACAGAGATCGTATGCCAAAGTTATGACCCTGAGAAGTTGATGTACCAATTTATCCAAACGGGGCCCACAGTTTGGCATTTCATCTTCTAGGGTTAGGTTTTTGGATATTTAGGGTTTCCCATTGTTTCTCAACAATAAATAGGCCTTCGGGACTCATTGTAACATAGTTTAGAAGCATGTAGCCGGCACATCTCTTCTCAGAGAAAAGCTACCATCACCCTAGCTAGTTTATTTCCATTTCCGTTTGTAAGCATATTTTAGTATTTTACATTAATGAAATGAAATATTATTTTTGTTGCATCTCTGTGTTTATAGTTATCTCTGTAATTTCTTGTGTTCCTGTTTAAATCCAGATCATTCTTCCATCATCATAACCCCCGCATGTTTTTCTAACTCTGCAAATTTTGAAGTGCTAGCAAGCATTTTAAATGACTCATCCAGATTTAAGTTCAATGGAAAGGGTGGAATAACCTTGCTCAGGCATGAAATTACTTTTCTTGGTTTTTGTGACAGACATGACATCCTATCTGAGGATGTTTCCTGTGAGTTGTTTTCTCTCATGTTCGAAGGGTGTGAAAAGCAATGGTGTCACACATTTCCCGCAACCTCCATACATCTTTTAATTAGTTTGTTGGTGAATCATGTCATGATTTAGTTCTTTATGATTGTAAATCCCTTAATAGAAAAATTTTAAAATTTCAAAAATCACCAGACGAATCTCTTCAAGATTTTCACGATCGCTTTCTTCATTACTGTTTTGAATTTCCTAAAGATGAAGTTGATTGGGAATTCTTAGATGAAAGGTTTCAATATATTATTCAAATTTCTAAAAATCCACATGAGTTAGAATCTTTCAAACCTCTCCTAACATACCTCGGTGTTATTGCTTCTAAATCTAAGACGGACAAGGTTGTTGTGCCAAGTGAACCTTCATCCCCTTTTCATCAAACAACTCTAGCTCCATAGGTCAAGGTGGGAGGAGTTGAGAATCCCCCTATTGATTTACCTCCATCTCCTCCTACCCCACCTGCTTAGAATTTTTGCGTAGATTTGGACTCTAACTTCGATGTTTGTGTTGAAGTTCTATCTCCTTACCCTCCATCCTTCAGTCCCTTTGATCCTCTAGATTTTGGTGTGTTGTGTTCATCTGTCTCGGATCCTTCTTGTGATGTCCACGAGGTTCAAGTTATGGACGAAGTTGGCGTTAAATAGCCAATCCACGATATCATGTTTGATGAGTATGTGTGGGAATCTGAAAAAGAACTTGTGGTGAAGGATGACTCCCTTCTATCCATACCTCGTCTTCTTTATGTTGACATGTTCCACAATTATGTCATTTTTGATCCATCTTGTGAGAATTCATCTCCAAACGTTTCGACTTTCGATCATTCGTAGAATACGTAGAATGCTAGTTTTTCATTTGAATGCAGAGAGGACAAATTTTCCTTCCTTGATATTCCCAATATATCATCTTACCTTTCCGGAAACATAGAGGGTGAAATTTCTTGTTTGTCATCATCCCCTCTTTATGATTAGTCAGATCATGAGGAAGCCTCTGTTCTTCATCTTGAACTTTATGATCGTAGCTATCATGATCTTTTCATTCATTCACGCAATCACAATTATGATTTGTCCATCGCTGATCTTTCTAAGCCATTGATCTTTGGTGATCCATCTTTTGATGAATTGGAACCTCCCCAAGTTGTCAAGGTACTTCAGCGTAAGCTGATGGTTATGTCAGGTTCTCGTAGCCTTGAGTGCAATTCCACTTTGGATTGTAAATTTGTTGAATCTTTCCAGGCTCCTCATCATTTTATTGCTCACACTGAAAATCAATCTATCTTACAATTTTCTCATCCTCCATCTATGTCACATGATCCTATCGCTCAATGATTGGAGGAGTCGTATGTAGCAAGCACTGTTGCAAAATAGAAATTTTCTTATTTCTTCATGTTAGCTCATTTTCCAAATATGAAAGCGTGTACATGCTTATTTTCGACTCGCGATGTGTTAGGACACCATGGTACATCTGCAGAGTTCATTTCATGTGGTTTTTGTCTTTAATTTTCTATGGGTTAATTTAAACTTCGAAGGCTTTGGTTTGTATTGTCTTATCTTTCTTGTTTGTCAGTTTTCTTGTATATATTTCTTGACATACATGCTCTCACCTTCATGGGCCAACCAATGCGCTAATGGTTGCATTAGAAATATCACTTTACGTGAGTTGGACTACATTCTTCTTAGGTTAGGAGTAGGAGTAGTTTTTATTTTCTTGTTTGTTTCTTGATTTGCTTACTTTGTCTTGCTTTACCCTTCTTCTTTCCTTGGTTTGTTCGTTTTTCACTTGTAGGTTAGTTTTCGCATGAAACTGTTTCCACGAGGAACTTGTACTGCTATCAACACTTGGTTATCTATCTATTCTCTCTCCTTATATGAATATTGTGTTTCTTCTAGTCGATGATATCGTGGTGGAAAATACGTTCCTTTTGGAGAGAGTCGCGGTGAAATCACGATGCTTGCACTTTTAACTAGTATCGCCTACTCTGATCAGTTTTTTTATTTTTGGTTAACCCCTGTCAACTCAGTCAAGTAGAGTAAGGAGAGGGGGGAAACCTTAACAAGTATGTTAGTGGTATATATAAATATCCTTCTCTGAAGGGGCAACATCTTTTGCGCTCAATAAGTTAGGATCCGTCTTCCGTATCATCAAATAAATAAGTGCCTATGCATAGTTCTTTGACAAATAAAAAAAATGAAAAATTGAAATAAAGCGCGAAAGAAGAGAAAGGCTTCCTACGCAGAGAGATGAAGCAAGTAACTCTGTCGGGGTACTATCCAGGCTCGCTGGCAACGGAGCAATGCTTGTGTTCATGAAGTGACTCTGTTGGGGCATTGTTTAGGCCTTCTGGCAGCAGAGCAACCCCAGAAATGAATAAGACCCTGAAAATCTATTTTACTTATGCACTTATATACAACTCATCCCTAATTGAAACAAATTAGTTTGACTTGGCTTGGTATGTGTGATATCGATAAAGAGAATGGTAGGGACTACATCTTTAAATCAAGCTTAGTGAAGAAGCTATGATAATTGAAGAACTAAACAATACTTCCAGAAGAGTTAGACTCGCTTTACATGAGACAAGGTCGATACAAAGAGTTGGAGTTATTAACCACAACAATTCCTCTCGCACTGATCTAGGTATTTGTGCTTCGACTAAGACTTATCTTTTTATTTTGGCTTCTGTTCTCTTACTTATTTGATTTTCTAACTCACAAGATGATCTCTTGACTTGGTTCCATAGTAGTTCTGGGCTTGCACCGGGAAACTGTGCAATCCTTCAGGGAAATTGGCCTTGATGTTGGGAATAGCAAAGTCCTGACTGCAAGTGATCCTTGAGCTCGGAAAATACGTAGTCATGAGGGGGAAGCCTAGCATTGAGCCCAGAAATTGCATAATCCTTACTGAGCTCAGAAACTGTGCATTGCACTAAGTCGGAAAGTTACCCAGTGCCCAGAACTATGTTGGCTTTCCCAGTATAGATTTGGATCAACATCACACTTGGTAAATCCAAGTCTTGTCAAATAGCTATCAATTTGTGCATACCAAGCTCTTGGAGCTTACTTGAGTCCATACAATGCCTTCTTTAAGTTGCAAATGTGAGATTCCTTCACATGCACTTCAAAACCTCGAGGTTGCTCTATGTACACCTCTTCTTCAATTACACCATCAAGGAAAGTGGTCTTTACATCCATCTGATGTAAATTCCAACCCAACGAAGCAACAAGAAAAATTATAGATCTAATGGAGGTGTACCTAACAACTGGATCAAAGGTCTCGTCATAGTCTTCTCCCTCTTTTTGGGATAACCCTCTAGCCACAAATCCCACCTTGTATTTTTCAATACTTCCATCTACAACATGCTTGATATTGTATATCCACTTGGAAGTCACCAATGTCTTCCCTTCAAATCTTGACACAATCTCCCAGACATAATTCTTCATGATGGATTAGTATTATTCATCCATGGCCTCCTTCCACACATGCTAGCTAGTTTCTTCTTCATAAGTGGAATGTTTTGCATCAATAATATTAGTCATAAGAGTTGCATAAATAGAAAACATTTTACATTGTTTCTTTCTCTGGATGTGACATCTGTAGTTGCATGTCCTTTTGCTTATTCTGAAGTATATCAAAGCCATTATTATCTCTTTTTTATTTCAGGAATAACAACTGCTTCTACTGGTCCACAAGGCCCTTTTGGCTCTTTAGGATATTTTGTAGAATTTGAACATTACTCCTTATAATCCTCATGTCTTCATCATGGGATTCCATGGAAACTCCCTTAGACTTCCAATATGAAACCTTCTAATCAAAGGTAACATCCCACTTGAACTTAATATGTTGTTTCTTTGTAATATAGATTCTATATTCCTTTGATGATTCCTAACAACCCACAAATATTCCTTTCTCTCCTGCAGGCTATAGCTTCTTCCTTTTATTCTTAGGAACATATATGCACATAGGGAAACTAAATATCATCATATGCCCAACCTCTGGATTTTGTCTAGTGAACACTTCTTCAAGAGTCATGTCTTCTAGAATTCAATGGGGACTTCTATCCTAAATGTACACAATTGTTAAGGATGCTTCTCCCCATAACAACATGGGAAATTCTTGATCATGCATCATGGCCTTGATAGATTATTCAATGGACCTATTCTTTATTTTTGCCACACCACTCTATTGAGGATTATATGGAACAATGAACTCCCTCTTAAACCCAAATTTCTTATAGAAGGAAACAAGTTATTTTCAGGTGTATTCTCCTCCATTGTTAGATATCAAAATATTGATCCTCTTACATGTCAAGTTCTCTACTTCATCTTTGAATTCTTGAAACTTGGTGAAGACTTCATCCTTGGTCTTCATGAGATAGATCAATGTCTTACAAGAGAATTCATCAATAAATGTCACATGGTATAACAAACCTCTAAGTGATCTCACAAGAATAGGACCGCATACATCAGAATTAATAAAATCCACTTCTTTGGATCTATTATCATTGCTTGGAAATGGCTTCTTAATATTATTTCCAAGTGCACAACCTTTACATACCCTTTATGATCTATGTGAAATTAAGGAACACCTGGAACTATTTGATTCTACTCGGGAAAAGCTCTATAATGAAGCTGACCATATCTCCTATGCCATAGTTCACATGGATTAGTTTCATTATGTACTAGAGCTTGATTTGGTTGACCCATGAGCCTATATAATCTCCCTTCACAAACTCCAATAACTCTAGCATCATCTATACTAGGGCCCTTAGGCCATACAATACTTTTCCATCAACAAATGCTTGTTATAGCATCATTTACCACTCCCATATATTTTGATGCTCTTGTGTGGCCTTGGGTAGCCTTTTCCCATGCAAACTTGATCCTTTGTTAAAAAAAATATTTCAAATTCCATACATGGCTCTACACATTCAAAAGCACATACATAGGCGAATTCTATAACTTCATAACCGCGTATACCTTTTTAAATATGAAAATATAAAATATTTTTCTATTTTTTGGGTGGGGTTCATGAGTTTTACCGAGATCCCACCCACAAGAGTCTGTAACACAATTGAATTAACTAATTTCAAGTGGTATATATACACACCTTGTGTAGGCCTAAAAGATATAAGAGAGGGGTTATCAATATTATACCCATTTTTCTCCCAAATCAAGTCTAATTTTCCCGTGCTTCCTACACTCCCAGTCTCTATGGAAACCTTGTTTCCTTTGCATATATGTTCATCATCCGTATAACATATCCTTGAACTTGTTAGAGAGGTTGTCATCGTGGCTCGGACTGGATCGATCTAGAGGAAGGCTTTGTCGGTGCTTTGGATTGGATCAGGTTGTAACTTTCCTGTACCTATTGTTGATTATCAATAGAGAAGCTCATGTCTTGTTCCTGATATGTTATTGTCACATGAATAACAATTTTAATGTTTATATATGATGATCCAACACATATTTTATGTATGCCCATTGAATTGTATATCATGTATATGCTTCTCTGAACGTATTTGCAGGCCTGCTCAATTTCAGAGGAAGCAAAGGGTTTGGACCCTATGGGAACATCTTTAAATGTAGGACTTTTGGGTAAGTCTCCAAGTCCACATTTAATAATTAACATGTTTGGCTTGCTTTCTTGACTGCTTCTTATTGATTTTCTTATTCTACTATGTTGCGGTTGTCAACCCTTACCTTAGGGAACTATTTGATCCAGGTGGATATTGGTGGCCAGCCACCAAGTCCACTTGGACCCCCACCATTGTTTCTTTTAGATTTTCAATTTCCTTAATTGTAGCACAATTTACTATTTTTAGCAATTTTTCGGGTCCTGAACTTTTGGAGCTGTTTTGAGGCCCTAAACGACATCTTTTGGGAAAACTGGTAGCAATGTGAGTTCATGGATTGATTTTTCTTTTCCCAAAGTTGTATTTCTTGGATAGACCTTTCTAACGAGATATTGTGTGCGCCAAACAGAGATTATATGCCAAAGTTACGACCCCGGGAAGTTGATGTACCAATTTACCCAAACGAGGCCCACAATTAGGCGTTTCATCTTCAAGGGTTAGGTTTTTGGATGTTTAGTGTTTTCCATTGTTTGTCATTGTAACACAGTTCAGAGGCATGTAGATGCCACATCTCTTCTCAAAGATAAGCTACCATCGCCCTAGTTGGTTTATTTCCATTTCTATTTGTAAACATATTTTAGTATTTTACATTAATGAAATGAAGTATTATTTCTGCTACATCTCTGTGTTTATGGTTATCTTTGTAATTTGTTGCGTTCCTGTTTAAATCCGGATCACTATTCCTGCCAACAGAATTAATGACTCCACTGGGGAATACCATCAATTATTTCCTAGAAGGGTGTAATTATTTGATCTGGGTTTTTGGCACGTTGTTTCTTGTTATTTCTAGCCTTCTTGACTCTTAGGCAACTTGATCTCTTGGATCAGGTCTGTATTTTATTTTTTCCCTATTTTTCCATTTATACGCTTCTTTTTTTGTACACAGAAGTGTACATATGCATTTTATTCCGAAGAAACCTGTGTATATGCTAGTTTCTTCAGAAATAGACACGTATATATGTGTTTTTGGCACTACACAGTCACGTACAAATTGAAAATTTTGAGTTTTTTAATTTTGTTTCTTTCTAGGCATTTGGCCATGTTTTCTTGTGTCTTTCTTGTTTGAATAAGGCTTTAAATCATCTTTTTTGCAGATGTTGTCGATTCTTTCCATCTCTTTGCTGAAAAGACTATGTCAACCTAGAGTTTGTGATTTTTGAAGTTTTTTATTATTGAGATTGGGTTTCATACTTTCTTTGGGAAGTGTCTGAATGTTCTGTGCTGTTAAGACAGTTGGCTGATTTTGTAAACGTGATTACTTCTTTCACATTCTTAAAGTTGACTTGTTTTTGCTTTTCATTAGTTGTTTGAGAAAGATATTTGCACTTCTTGGATTAATGAGAGATTTCAGTTCTCTGAAATATTTCTCATTTCCATAATTTCTTGTATCTTCTTGACCAAATCACTTGAGTTCTTTTTGTCTCTTATTCACATTAGTCTTTCAATTTTTGGGATTATTGATGGCTAGTGAGTTTGAGTCTGTTTCTTTTTGTTGGTCTTGAATTCGACACTTGCTTTTGCTTTCTAGAACTTGTAATCTTTAAATCCTTTGAAGAAAAAGAAAAACATTTGTTTTGAGTTTCTTTTCTTTTATTTTTTGACTTTTGAATCTTTTACAAAGGTGTGAATTCTTGCTTTAAGGCTAGAAGTCTTTTTGCATTAGAAGTGCTTCTTTCTTGGGATTTGCTCTTGTTTCTTGATGAATGGGATTTTTCTTTTGAATTCACCTTTTGCTTATTTGTGAGCTTTGCTTGAGTCTTGCATTTACATTTAGTGTGCATTAGGGTTTATTTCATTGTAGACATCATTTAGCTTTTTGTTAGATGATTGAATGTTTGAGTGCCTAAAAAGAAAAGAAAAAGAGTTTTGATTTTTTCATTTTCTTGTAGAACCAGTGTAGAGATCACTTTTCATCGAAGAGAAAGAAGTTTCATTTGCATGTAGCCTAGTTTTCTATTGATTTCTTTTGTGTCATAACACCATCATTTGCACTTTGCTACCTTTTGTCCTAAATAACAACCACTTAAAACAAGTGCTTACTTAAAACAAACTAGACTTTTATTTTTGTCATAAATACATCAATTAGTCTAGGACATTAGGGCCTTGGAATAGGTGTGTGGAGAATAAATTCTCCAAGACCACTTGAATTGAAAGTATAGAAGTTTACTAAAGAGTGGAAATCCAGTCTCGTTAAGCTATATGAGAAAGCTCTTCTAACACATGAGTTAAGCACGAGGACATGGGAAGATAAGGAAAGAGAGATTACCCTCCTACTTGATGGATCACGTGCCCACAACTGTTTTGCCCGACTTTTGATTATGAACTCGTGACCTTAGTTGCCTTTCCTAGGGACCACACAAGTGACTATGGGGGGGAATGCCTATGGTACCTGAGACATACATTGCATCACTTTCATAGTGCTTCTAGAGGGTGCCCTTGTGAAGCTTGGGTACTTGCACTGACAAAAGATATTGTCTGGAGGCCAACGTAATTGTTTATGATATATCCACTGGTAGGCTTGGGCCCTTATCATCCCAAACTACCTTCGAGAGATCCTTATCTTCACTTTCTTGTATTTTTTATGTCCGGTCCTAATCACCCAAAGCGGAAATACCTGAAATTTTTTTGCTTGGTTGTATCTTTAGGATATTTTTAGTGAGTGTTATGTGATCCTATCTTGCCATAGGTGTTTTGAGTCTCTGATTTATTTTAATATATAAAAGTGCTTGATCAATCAGTTCGTCGTTCTAGAAGGCTTCATGGGATTTCACCTACGAGTGTCGAGCCTCCACCTAGGAGGCGTAGGAGTAATTATGTTGGTGCTTTTCAATCAGTGTTAGTGAATTCAATAGAGACAAATCCTTCTCCGAGGGTTCTCATTTCTCAGGGTGAACCTAGTCTAGTCCATAGTTTGGATGGTAACGCTTCGATGCTTGCTAGAGTACTCTTCTAGTTAGAAGATGCAGTAGAAATCAAAGATGTTTCAGAGCCACCTATGACTCCTACAGAACCTCTTCCTTCTCATCTTCCTTACGTTGTCTCATACGTGGGTGCTCTGACTCATAGGTCGTCTAGCCCTATTCACTCTCCTTATCTCTTCTCAATGGCCAATATTAGTGGCTCTGTCATTACTACTGGTGTACATACTCCTTCCTTGATTGCAGGAGGAGGATCTATTCCTATATCTACTATTACACCTAGTACGATATATGTTGGCTCTACCTCCATCCTGATTTCGAGTGGGGGCACCCAACCTTCAACTCCTTTCATAGGAGCTTACCCTTTCAGGATGTCATCTAGTGGGATTCCCTCTATATCTTCTACTTTACCCTTTGCTACTTCTATATCTTTGGATACTAGTTTAGTGCCTTTTCAATTTGGAAGTGGACATGTTCCTCCTTCCAATCCATCATTGAACTTAGGGTCAATGCCTTTTCCTATTCATACTCAAAAATTTAATCCCTTTCAAGGGAACCAGGGGTTGGTAAATCCTTTTGTGAGTGGTTTTGGGGCAGGGAATTTTTTCCATTTATTTGGTCAATAGGGGAGTATTCCCTTCCCTACTATTGGTACTTCTCAAGTCTTTCCTCCTCTAGCTAGTGCATGGAATCTTTATCAGGGGTTTTCCCCTTGATATAATGTCCCGCTAGGAGAAAGTCTTCCTATTGCAAGAAACCCTGTAGTAGGGGGACAATACCCTCTATATACTCCTGGACTATAAGGTTTTCCTTATAGTTCAGGTATTTCTATGAGTAATGCATGGGAATTTGGTGCCACTCCAAATCCAAGGTACTCTTTTTCGAACATTCGAAATTCCACTTGGAATTCTCTTGTTCCTCCTCGCCTACCATTCCTGACAACCCTCAATTTTCCAGATCTTTCAAAGTTAAAAAATGATCTAATCTGTTATAACCTAGCTTGGCCTTCGGTCCCTACCAATTTTTTGTCCGATATTCCTAAATTTGAAGGGAAGTTTAGTGAGGATCTGGCTGAATATATAACCACTTTTCATTTGTGGTGCTCCTCTAACTCCCTGATTGATGATTCAATCAGGTTGAGACTATTCCAACGCACTTTAACTGGGAATGCAGCTAAATGGTATATTGAGTTGAGGAGGGGTACTTTTTACACGTTTAGTTATTTGACCACAATGTTTCTAAACCATTTCCATTTGTTTATCCGTTATGACATCGGAACTAAGCTTCTGGCCAATTTTGAACAAGATAAGGCTATTTCTGACCACATCCAAGAGTGGCGCAAAAGGAAGAGAATGATCAAGGCCTACATCCATGATGAAATCCTTCTTGAATAGTTTTTGAAATCATTGCAACCTTAGATCTCTAAGGATGTGTCACTTTCTGAGGTGTTCATTGAACAACAGGCTATCTTCAGAGCCCAGCAATTAGAGCTCATTTACTTCCAATTAGGGGTTCTTTATAAGATTTTTCCTGATGCTCCTAGGTCGAAAATTAACCTCACCAAACAAAGTAGGACCCCATGCAATGGTGTTAAAGGGTCGATTGATTCCAATGCAACTAGTTTGTTGAATCAATTACAACTGTTGTCTCTACAATATGCTTCTACAACACAAATTATGTCGTCTGTGTCTACCTCTTCCTAACCTTTAACGATTAACGTTGTCCAGTCTTCAAATCCCAAAGGAAATCAACAATCCGATGGGAAGAAGAAGGGACATGGAAAGAAAAATTATAAGGGAGGGAAGGGAAATGCCAGTAAACACAATGATAACACTGGTTAGGAAAAAAGGAATCTAAGATGAAGTTTAAGTTCCCATGTAAGTTATGTAGTGGGGATCACCTTACCCATATTTTCCCCAAGATTCAGGACACCCAACGCTTGTTAACTCATCAAGGTTCTTCTAGTTCCCAAGTTGTGCTCACAAACCCTTTTCCCCAAGGGCATAAATTATTTGATGTCATAAGTGTTAATAATAGAACCCTCGCATGGGGAAACCAAGAAGGGGAAGATACATTGAATGTATATATGGTTAAGTCTTGCATTGACATTTCAAGGAGAGCTCATTATTATGGAGAGGTCGGACCTTCTAAATCTAATATTGCTTATGGTACCTCAGAACCTCTACATATTGAGAGGCTCACAACAAATTTTATACCTCGGACATTGAAAGGCTCCTCAAAACGTTTGACCTATAATCCCATTGCGAGGGATGCTTATAACTACTCTATTTTTGAATATTTAGCTTAGAGCCCTTGTGCCATGTCGGCATTAGAGGTACTCCAATTGTGTCCTGCACAAAGGAGTGCTTTACTCACTGTGATCAGAGTAGCAAACCCCAAAAATTCTTTGGTAGTCACATTTGATATGTCAAATGTCAAGACTAGACCCCCTCATCATATGGATTTCCATATTAAATCTACATATCATAAGAAAATTATCTTTCGAATAGTAGTTGATGAAGGGGCCTCCACATGCATCATATCTATATCATGTTGGAAGGCTATTGGGTCACCTAAGGTTGTTCCATCTCCTATCCTCTTAACTGCATTCGATGGCCATTCTCATAGGCCTCATGGGATCGTACCTTCCTTCCCTATTTGTGTAGGGGGTGTTAGTGTCAGTCTTTACAGCCTTCCTCCAGTGATCAAATATGCTCTTACAAAGTGATTTTGAAGTGTCAAGGT
>APFE030179854.1:22533-33432 GCA_000404065.3 Pinus taeda
GAACGCAATAAAATACAGAGATAACCATATACAAAAAGATGCAGCGGAAATAATACTTCATTTCATTAATGGAAAATACTGAAATATGCTTACAACCAGAAATAGAAATAAACCAGCTAGGGCGATGGTAGCTTATCTCTGAAAAGAGATGTGTGGCTACATGCCTCTAAACTGTCTTACAATGAGGCTTGAAGGCCTATTTATTGTTGAGAAACAATGGAAAACTCTTAACATTCCAAAACCTAACCCTAGAAGATGAAACGCCAAACTACAGGCCCCGTTTGGGTAAATTGGTAGATCAACTTCCCGGGGTCGTAACTTTGGCATACGATCTCCGTTTTATGCGCATGATAGCCCATTGGAAATATATCTCCAAGGACTACAATGGGAAAGACAATCTTTTATCTAAAAAGTTGTGGAGCAAGATTTCCCAAAAAACGTCGTTTGGGGCCTCAAAACGACTTCGGAAGTTCAGGACCCGAAAAACTGCTAAAAATAGTAAACTGCGCTATAATTAAGGAAACTAAAAATGTTGAGGTGGGGGTCCAGTTGGACTTGGCAAGTGGCCACCAATGTCCACCTAGATCAACAGCACCTGAAGAGATCATATTCACCCACTGAAGCAAGCAACCATGTTCAAAGACTCCATTAGGTAGTTAAATGTAGTTGGTACTCAATTATGACCTCTCCGTACCTAAACGACCAAATTCCATAGTATTATGAACTTATAAATATCAAGAAGTAAGAGGTAATCAAGGTTGGCATTTGATATAAGGTTCAACTTCTGGAGACTATAGACATTTTGTCACTTGTAGCATCTCATCTTCATTTTCAGCTAATGCAAGCCTCTTTTGTTGTTAACTGTTCACTGTCCACTTTCTTCTTGTTCTAAGCTTGTGCTTGATATGTTGTGTTCTCGAGCTCTTGGCTTTTAACACTAGATATCTGTCATCTTATCTTTGTGTTAAAGTATTTATTGCATCACTGAATAAGTTAATCAGATTTCTTTATATCTAATGTAGGAGAGTTGTCATCCTGTCTTTGCATTAATAGATTAGATTTACAGGTTTGTTTACTAGTTGTAGCTGACCATCACATGGTCTTGTGCATCTATTGGTGTCGTTAGTATTCTTTACATTAACCTTATATCTAAACTGTGAGCATCGGTGGTCTAAAGCCTTGTAGCCTGAGGATGTTCATGCATGTCTGGAGTGAAACAAAGTGAAAGTGGTTATCTGGCTTGAACCAAACCATCATTCCTTCCATTAAACCTACAACAATAGTTGAATTTATATGTTGCCAGGCATCTTCGAGCTACAACCTAGGAGAATTTCTTGGCATCCTGACATAATTGGCACCATTGCTGGGGAGAGGAGCTTCAAGCTCAACTTCCCTGGGAGAATGAAACAGATCCAACTTTGATGATAGACAAAGTTTGGACACATTTTTGGTTTTAATCATCCATCTGGCAACTCTACTGGAGGCTGAACCTCTTGGCAACTCCACATTATAGTTCTGGCTTAGTTTGTGAGACATACTCAGAGAAACCTCAGAAATCACCATCTGACCGAGTGCTTGACCCTAAGAAGATTGTCAAGCAATGAAAGATATCACAATAAGGAGCATCAGGATCAGTTAAGCCTAAACAATGTTATGTATCTCTGTAAGAATGGCTTGTAACTGAGCATGCACAGGTTGAAAATATAGACCCTAGCACTATCAATAAAGAAATACTGCTAGAGATTCATAAAGCTCCTTGTTCAATAAGTTCCCCTTTGGATCTTAGTCCAAAGAAAGCCTCCCTTCCAGCCCATCATATCCATTTAGCCTAGTCAGTCATTTCTCAACTCCCTACCTTTCAAACTGCTAGTATCCTTCACTATACGCTAGTCGTGGCAGGCCCACAAGCACCTACCAAAATGGAAAGAATCATAGTTGCTAGGTATGGGCCGCTAGTCCTACCTATTCCTTTGAATGCCATGCCTGTAGGAGAATATCTTAAATACATGCCAAAGTTCACTGGTACAAAGGGAGTAACAGCTGAAGAACACATTGAGTCTTTTTATAGTTATGCTCATAACCTAGATATCAGAGAATATGATGTGTGGATGAGAGTATTTGTCCAAAGCGTTGATGGAGAGGCTGGAAAGTGGTTTAGAGAACTAACCCCTAGGACTATAGTAGACATTGAGGCATTAAACGATGTGTTTTTAAAGCATTGGGAAGACAAGAAAGATCTGCTATGTTACCATACTGAGTTTGGCAACCTGAAAATGGAAAATGGGGAGTCATTGTCTGATTTTAATAAAAGATTTAATCATATGTATAGCAAGATACCAGCTGAAGTGAAGCCTACCCCTACCTCTGCTAAACTCAACTATGCCAATGCCTTTGATTCTGATTTCTACTTGCTATTAAGAGAAAGAAGATGTGCTACTCTAGCCGAAATGCAAGATGCAGCCTTGGAAGTGGAATCCAATATCATGGCTATAGAAAAACTCAAAGGACATGCTGATAGAAGGAGGTAGAGAGGTGAGTCCTCTTCTTATTGTTCATCTTCAGAACCCAAAATAGAAAAAATGACTAAGATGATAGAGTCATTGGCTACCGAGATATCCAAGCTGAAGGTTGAATAGAGTTTTGGGAATGCAAAGGCTTCCTAATACATTTTCTCCTAGGAATCCAAATCCATTCAGAAGAGAAAATGAACAATTGCAAATCATTTAGAGGGGCCAAGAGGCCAGTGAAGAACAAAGGGTTAAGGCTCCTTTCCAAAATGTAGTCATGGAGGAAGAACATTTTGATGAAGAGGATGAGATTCACTATATGGAAGACAATGGCAGTGCTGTCTTTTTGACACTAGCTACCTACAAAGAATCATTACTTGGAGACTAGACCAATCAAGAATGGGATAGAGAAGCTATTCTATAGACTGAAGACCAGCAAAGATACAAATTGAGGTCAAGAATGAGTAATGTCAAGGAGAATCCTACCCAAAGAGCTGCTGCCCCTATATAACAGTAGATTAGTAAGCAAAAGCGACTGACAGCTGATCCCATCATCCTAAAAGCACCATCTCAAGAGGTAAGAGGCCTTGACAAGTCTCCTTCCCCTTTCAATTTTGAATCAAAGGTCCAAAAGTTAGAAATATTTGTGCCTCTAACAAGACTTGTAAGGAGTGAGGACTTTAAAAATCCTATCCTTGATTCCCTTGAGCTGAAAGCCACATAAGCATCCAATGACTATGTGAATTTACAAGATGATAAACCAACAGTTGTGCTTAGCCCAATGACTGAACCTACTGATGATAATTCCCCATCATTTATGTCTCCTTGACCATTCATGACAAAAACCTCCACAACTGTCTACTGGACACAGGTGCCAGCCATAATCTGATGCCCAAAGTTGTCATGGAAGAGTTAGGCCTTGATATTACGAGACCTTATCATGACCTTTTCTCCTTTGATTCGAGGAAGGTGAAATTTTTGAGGTTAATCAAAGACTTGGCTATCACCCTAACTTAGCTGCCCATGAAGAGCATGATGATGGAAATTTTAGTAGCAGATGTGCCCCCTAAATTTGGCATGCTACTTTCCGGAGGGTGGATCAAGAGGTTGGGGTGGACATTAAAAATTGACTTATCTTATGCCACTATCCTAGTTTTTGGAGGAGAAAGCAGAAGACTGTACAGGGAAGCCCAACTAGCAAATATCATCAGAGATGAGAAGAATCCCACTAGTCATCCCATTTACGCTATGGACACTAATTTTGGAGCATGTATTCCCCAAATCGAAGAATCCCATAGGGCCTCGATGTAGCTTAAGAAACCAGTAGGCCAGTCCATGGAAGAAGAAGGGACACAGACTTGGGAGATGTTCTTTGTTGGAGCTTGTTCTCAGAAAGCTAGAGGAGCAGGTGAAGTTTTTTTGTCCCCCACACAAGAATACATTGACTCACCATTTATATTAATTGTTCATGCCACAAATGACACAGTTGAGTACATAGTAGCGCTTATTATTCAACATGTGTACAAAAGCTTCCATGAAAAACATCTAAGGATGAGAGCATATAGAGAGGGGGTGAAGTATAAACCATATCTACCTAATAAGGTCAAATTCCCTAAACATTTGGAGATAGGTGATCAAATCAACAGGATTTTGCAAGTCTCTAATGAATTGGCTAACATGCACATTGATCAAGAGAAAGAAACCTTTCACAGAAAGGTAAAAAGGGGTCAATTCTCAGTATGGTGAGTATTTTCTCCAATGGGATGCACTAAAGGAAAGGCAAGGAGATCTTGGTAATTTCGATGCTCTATGGACATGATCATTCATCACCTCTCAGGTCTAGGGGAACAATACTTTCATGCTGTAGTGTTTGGAAGGAGAAACAATTTTGATAGCCAGCCAATGTACAGTTTTTGAAAGCTTATGTTAATAAAGGCCTTTAGGCCAGGGCATTGTAAATATGTTCTTTTTACAAGTTTAAGTGAAGGCTTAATTAGACTCCATGCCTAGTGGAACACTAGGAAATATTGTTGATCTTGTTCTTGTATGAAAGGCAGTGGTCTATAGTTCTTGAAACCCCGCAGGGAGGCTTTCATCCCCAGAAAGAGCCAGTTTAAGCCTTGCTATACAGCGCTGACTTTCTAATCTCAGAGAAAAGCTTGGTATGTTTGGTGGTGTCCAAAGGGGCTCACATTTGCTCATTTTTCCCTTTCTTCCTCCACATTCTCTGCTTTTAAACCCTTCCCATTTCTTGAATAAGCCTTCTGAAACCCGACAAAGTCCCTTTTGGCCCCATCTCCAAGTGCAAAACCCCAAATCATCCACAAAACCTTACGCATACCCCCTCACGTGCTCATAAACCCCTCATCGCATCCCCATTGTTGATCACCCCCACTGATCCAGTGGCTCCCGTCGCACTTGATAAAGGAGACCCAATCTACCACTCTCCGTCGTCAAATCAAGTGATAGCATGCGATGAGAGCGGTTCTTCTCTCTCATCCACTACTACGTGTCGATCATTGAATGGAATCACTTGGTCCCAGGCTTTTACCATTTAACACATCACAGTGATGCGATGAAATCTATTACCACTTGACAAAACCACCCTTGCTTATTAAATGTACGTGCAACTCCATTTCCTAATGTCCATTCAATTTGTCCACTGAAGATCCAACAACCCTAACACACCCTACTCCCATCCTGACTGATAGCCTCGACCGAGCCATCTCCATTGTTCATTTCCTCGATCTAACGGTCACCTTTCTAGCACATCCCAATTGTCTGGGTACCCATGCCTCCCACACCCTTGACCATTATGTTTGCCCAAAGAAGGAGATGACCATCTATGCTAGTATTAGTCACAATCAGTTCCCCAACAACCATATTTAACAGAAAGCATGGCCAAGGGAGAAAAGGACATATCACAACTCTGTAACTGAATTTATTAGTCATGGACTCCACTGGTACGAGCACTCCAACCACCTAAAGAATAGCATAACACCTGATAAGATCGAATTCACCCACTAAAGCAAGCAACCTCATTCAGAGACTCCAATAGGTACTTAAATGTAGTTGGTGGTAAATTATGACCCCTCCATACCTAAATGGTGAAGTGCCATAGTATTGTAAACTTATAAATATCTAGAAGTAAGAGGTAATCAGGGTTGGCATTTGATGTAAGGTTCAAATTCTCGAGATTGTAGACATTTTGTCACTTGCGGAATCTCATATTCATTTTCAGCTAATACAAGCTTCTTTTGTTGTTAACTGCTCATTGTCCACTTTCTTCTTGTTCTAAGCTTATGCTTGATATGGTAGGTTCTTGAGATCTTGGCCTTTAACACTAGATAACTATCATCTTATCTGTATGTTAAATTATTGATTGCGTCATTGAATAAGTTAATCATGTTTCTTTCTATATAATGCAGGAGAGCTATCATCCTGTCTTTGCATTAATAGATTGATTTACAGGTTTCTTTACTAGTTGCAGTCGGCCATCACATTGTCTTGTGCATCTGCTAGTGTGGTTAGTATTCCTCATATTCACATTATATCTGAACAATGAGCATTGGTGGTCTAAAGCCTTGTAGTCTGAGGGTGTTCATACATGTCTGGAGTGAAACAGAGTGAAAGTGCTTATCTAGCTTGAACTAGACCATCATTTCTTCCATTAAACCTACAACGATAGTTGAAGTTAAATGTTACCTGGCATCTCTAAGCTACAACCTAGGAGAGTTTCTTGGAATGCTAACAGCACCCTTCAAGGGTTACCTTCCAACACTGGTAGGGATCGACCCATAGCTTGATACGTAAGTTTTGATGCATTGGCTCTAAGGATTTGATTTATTTATCTACAATATATGGTTTGAGTGTCACTCAAGGTAAAAAAATAGTTTTGCAAGAGCTTTGTGGAATTAAGGAAACCCTTGAGGAACCAAGTGGATCATCAATGGAGATTTAATCTCATCTGGGACTTAGGGGAAAAGCAAGGAGGGGTTAGAAGGTTGGATCAAATCCCTAAATCATTCAATGTAACAATCCAAGAGTTAAATATTATGGAGATCAAGATGAGTAATGGAGTAAAAACGTTGAATAATCATAGGGGCGGAAGCCAACAAATAGCCAGTAAACTATATCATTTTGTCATCTTAGAAAAGTTGATTGGGAGGGATTCTTTCATGGAGGCCATGATTTTTCCTAGTATGGCATTTGACCATTGGCACATCAAACTAGAAATGGACATGAAAGAAGTACCCTAAAATTGGTCATTCGGATTCGAAATTTTATGGGTGAGAAGCATAAATTTTGCAACTAAATTAGAAGAATGGTGGGGGAAGATTAGTGAGGAAGGACACAACCGTATTGAGTGCCCATAAAAGAAACTGAGAGAATTGAATTATAGGATTAAGATATGCAATAGCAAAGGAATTTTTTAATATCATCAAGGAAAATAAGACACTGGAGGCGTGAATGAAGGATTATAAAGTTAAATAATCAGAGAGGGTAGATCAGAGGACATATCCTTAGAGGAGGGAAGAAATGTCCAAGATCTAGAAGAAATATGGAAATAGGAAGAGAAATTGTGGTGAAAAAAATTAAGATTTCAGTGGCTACAGGAGGGAGAAAGAAGTATGATGTTCTTCCATTTATCTATGATCAATCCTAGGTAGCAAAATCACATCCTCTCCTTATCTAAAAATAAGAGAGAGGCTTTTATATCATCAGGATACGGAACTAGAAATGATCTCCTACTTGTCTAATCTCCTCAATGAAGAAGATCGGGATCGTGATGAAGCAATAAATCAAATCACTAGGATCATCTCAAGTCTAATATCACATGAGAAAAATAACACATTGATGAGACCTATTACAAAAGAGGAGGTGGAATGTACTATTAAATATCTTCCAAATAACAAAGCCCCAGGCCTAGATAGCTATGTAGCCATATTCTACAATGAATGTTGGCCTTTTTCACGAGATGAGTCTGTAGATCGAATTGAGGAGGCACACAATAGGCAAAAAATTTGTTCAGGACTGAATGTGACTATATTAAAGTTGATTCCATAATCACATGAGGTGGATAGTCCAAGTGGCCATCGACCAATCACACTTTGAATGTAATGTATAAGTTTATCTCCTCTCTCATTGTTTGAAAATTAAAGTCCTTGTTAGCACTTATCATAAGGAAGGACAAGGCATGATTTGTGCAAGGACGCTAGATCCTAGATGGAATAATTTTAGCCCACGAAATAATTTACTCGCTCAAATGCCACCATAGACCTAGTATGCTTATAAAACTAGATTTATCAAAATCCCATGATCATCTTAGATAGAATTTTATGTTCCAAATTTTGTCAACTTTTGGCTTCTCATAAGAATGGATTGGATGGATACGATCAATGGCCTTTACTTCTTTCTTCTCCATCCTTCTTGATGGATCACCCATCCACACTTTTCATTCCATCCAAGGATTGGGACAAGGTGATCCATTATCCCCTTTCCTATTCATCATCACAACATAGGATCTCGGTCGATTGATCCAATATTTAAAACAAAAAGGTCAAATTAAATGGATTAAGATCCTTGGTACTGACCTCTTAGTCATGCACCAACAATTTGTGGATCATTACAGATTGCTTGTTAAGCCAACAAGCTAGGAGGTGCATGCAGTGCATACAACCAAGGAAACTTTTGAATCTACAACAAGTATGTCCCTTAACAAATAGAAATATATATTTCATTCTTTAACACTCTTGTTCATATATAGAAAAGTCTAGCAAGAATCTTGTAATTGTCGATTGGCACATTACCTTCCAAATACCTAGCAGTTCCCTTTATGTACAATTTGCTAAGGATTACATGTTGGAAAGAGCTTTGTTCTAAGCTGGTGTTGGAATAAGGTCCCTGGGGTCAATTTTGTTATGTTTAGAGGAATTTTTGCATTAACTTTTTGTAGTGAAGGTAAAGACTCCATCAAATGTGGAAAGAGGAGCGTGAAGTTAAGTAGAGACAAAGGGGCTTTAGTCCCTTAGGTGGGTACGTGATAGAGTTGTTTTGAGACCCTCCCATGGTCTACGGACCATGATTTTGTAAATCAAATGCTATAAGTAGTTGAGTGATAGAAAGTTTAGAAAAAACATTTAAGTGAAGAATCATTGTAAGGGAAAGGTGCTAGGGTGGGAAAGGTTTGTTTCATGTACTTAGACAAAAGGGGAAGGTTTCTGCATCTTAGTGATCAGAGACCTTGGTAAGTCTATAGGTTGAGTGTGCGAACTCCTATAGGTGCGTGTAGAGGGATAAAGAGTCTGTATCTAAACATTTACATCTAATAAAAATTGTTTCGGTCTAGAATTGATGCATCTGTGTTCTTTATTTACTTCTACAAAGTTTATGTATCTTCACCCTGTAACCTATTTAATATGAATTAATGCTTATTTACTGCATGGAACTAGTAGATCTATAATTTTTATGCATGATAAGTATAATCAACCACCTTCGCGAAGATCTGAAATTCGACTTGTAGTAGTTATCTGTTCTGAAATGATAAGGTTGCGCGAAGATAGATATGATCTATAAGAGCCTTATGAAGACCATCACATAGGCCTTTATATGAATAAACCTAGTTCTATCATTCCTCAATACTCCTTCGAGTGAGACTGCATCCTGCGCTATGCAGGTTGTTGCCGAAAGGGATAGTAGATAAAGTTTTATTGGTTGGTGCAATTAAACCTGAACCTAGGTCAGGCCCCATGAAGCCAAAAAATCGTTATGTTTTCAAGACCGGGATCTATCTGAGGTATGTGTGATGTCAAAGAAGTGGTTTCCTAGGAAGAAGAAAATCGAGAAGTGGATCAATCAGAACTTGCACACATTTTCAGCTTAGGAGAACAAAAATCCTCGGTATGTAAGGAACAACGGTTGAATAGATATTTGTACATAAACGAAACCATTTTTTTTTGTTTCTTCCCTTACTAAATGCACAAATGGCTATTTAAAATGGTGGAAAATCAAGGTATGTGGAGACTTGACAACCCTATTGTGTGGACTCGAGAGTAGGTGAGGTGCTTGGAAGCTTCAGAAAACAACATTGTGTGGGCCGCTAATCACTGGATTGATTGCATAGTCAAAGGATTTTCACTAAACCTATGATTAGTACGTCCATCAACTATAGTGAAGTAGAGTGTAGGCTCTTCAAGCGACCGCGAGGTAAGTATTTAAAATCTTTGAAAACATGGATTAAGATGTTGTTGTGTGAAATATGGGTTATGCCATTACCTTGACGTTTGGGACTACACGAAGTGGAAAGCCATTCACAAGGTATGAACAATCAAGCTCTGAATATAGTCCTCTATTGGGATCCTCTTCAAGCAATGACAAAGAAACTATTCAAAGAACACTACGGAGTTTGCTGCAGATAGTAAGCCAAGTTATCCTGAGGATATCTCATCCATCCACTCCACCTCCAAATCCACCTCCACTATATACACCTACACCGTCACCTCCACCTCCACCTCTGCACCAAACATTCAACATGGTGAACTAAATGAAGATGTCGATCAGTAAATGGGTAGGGAGTGAAGGCCTAGAACAATTTTGGTTTGTTGCAAATGTTGTAAGGATAGTGCAATAGATAACTGATGATAATTTAAAGAAAGTGCACCTGGTCATGGCGCTGCAGGATAGGGCACTGAATTCATCTATTAAATTCTTTCAAGATCACCCTATCATGACATTGGTAGACATTTAGCAAGAATTGAATAGTTAGCTTAAGAGGCCTAAGTCTCAGGCACTGTCTGTCACAAAGTTGAAGGAGATATAACAAAGGGTAAATGAATCCTCATGGGATTTCAATCAGAGGCTAAAATGCTTGATCCGGTAGGCTAATATGAACGTCACAGACAATCAACACAGAGACTAGCACATTGCTTCATTGTTGCATCATCTAAGGTTACCATTATCACAACAGAGGATAGGAATGAAAGCAGAGGCTGTGGATATTGTGATGAGGTTAGAAGCTTTTCCAGTACAAGATATGAACATTGGAGTACAACAGATTCATTCATAGCTGGCTACCTTGCATATGGAGTTGTAGAGCCTCAAGAAGGGAAAGGAAGCCCAACCCGAGGTTCACGAAAATGTTTGGTGCTTGAAATGAAATGGCCACAGTTATGATAAGGACCATTGCCTTGTTCATTAGAATTAGCTTATTGGTGGGGCAGGGGGCGGGTTGTCCCCGTGAAGCCATAAAATACTACTAGGTCGAGCACAGGAATAGTGTTGTGGTGCACTATTTTTGTGGTTATAGGACAACATGCGACAAACAATTGTCATATACTACAAAAGTTTGTATAGAACCACCATCAGTGGTTTTGAAATTTCTACAAATCTATAG
>APFE030179861.1:0-10597 GCA_000404065.3 Pinus taeda
ATATATTGTGTGGCGCACTGAGGCGCTCAAAAAATAAAGGTACATGTCTGGATAGAGTCTGTGTTGTCCGTACATCTGAGACACATGTCTCTCAAAAAATATATGCAGAAAATAAAACCTAGGAGTCTAAGCACGGTGGTTCTCATGATAGCACATCATCGCTCACACCAATCGTCTCAACAGATGGTGGACGCGAGTCGGCACCCCTACTGTGTGCCTCTGATATGCAAAGGGCACATCTGCCAATCTGGCATAACCAGGAATCCCTTGGGCAAGACCCTCGAGATTCTGTATCAGCTCCTCCCCCACGGCGCCCCCCGCCTGAGGGTCGGCTGCAGGTTGGCCTCTCCGCGCTGTAGGGGATAGGTCGGCTGGTCACTCTGGGACCACATCTGCATATACATACAATCATCATTAGAACAGGCATGTATTAAAAAAGACAAAAAAAATGAAAAACATCAAAATCAAGGAGTTCATACCTAACTCCTCTTCCCATTCCTCCCCCTCTGGTAGTGGAAGGTCTGGGTCCCCCATGAAACTGGTTCCTACATAAGGCCAATCCTGGATCACGATCAGCTGTCGACGAAGCCATATGAAGAACTCAGGTTGCCACGACATCTCCTGGCCTCCTCCTCCTCTGGGCATCAGTGCTGCCCAGCGAGCCATTCTAGGCTCTTGTGGCAATGGATCTGCCACCACGGCTCTCTGGGTCTGGAAGAGTGGTATTCGTTCCAGGAAGAACGATACCATGATCGAACCATATGCAAACTGTTTTGTATCCGCACGCTTGCAATTTGTGAGCTGCCTCTTGATATTAGTAGTCACAGCTGCAGCCCAGTTAAAGATGGTCGGACTGAGGAATTCAGTTGCGAGTATCAAGTGGTTCTTGCTGGCCTCGTGGGGCGCTTGTACCCCAGCTGCATGTGTGATGGTGAAAAGAATGGCCTTCAGAGTCAAATCCCGGATGGTATTGATTAACACCTTAGCACTCTGCTTCTCGAATTGTGCTTCCGGGCACACTCGAGCTTTTACTTCACCAACCTTCTCCCTGGAAGGTCTACTACCAGTCAAAATAGGAACTGCCCCTCTCCGTGATAGTCTCGTGATGAATTATACATCAGAGACCTCAAGCTCTAAGGTCTGGTTCCGTAGAAAAAACACTTGGTCGTCCATGTCCTAAGCATCAATGATAAACTAGAGCAACTCAGGTTGCGACCGCATGTATGATGTAAGGAAGAATTTTTTGAGGCCACAATCCCTCAGGGCGTTCATGCACCCCTCATCCTCAATTGCTGAAGCATCCACAATGTCATGTTCTCTTTCTTTCCATTCTACTACCATTTTGACCTGTTTCCTGCACCCACAAGGACAAATTTACCTTCATTAGAACATTGGACAATTTATAATCCAGGGAAATTTCAAATTGAACGGGTAAATCTAAGAGGAAATTTACGTCGTGCGATTAGCGCGACTGTTTTTAAAACAGTCGCGCTAATGGCGCGGCTCCCTTGGGTACTTCACCCCATTAGCGTGGGTCCGTGCCGGATACCCGTGCCAATGGGGCGAAGCCCTAATTTTGAAACTCCCCCTTGCTGGGGCTCAATCAGGAACCAAATGAATAAAAAATAGTATAAAAATGGAGCTGAGGCAAATGCCTCTTACCTGGAGCTGACGAGATCACGAATGGTTGCACAGATTAGTTGTATTCGCCGCCTGAAGTTTGCTCCCCAAACAAACCCTTTTCACTCTTCAAGAGCTAAATAGTAAAAGTAATTCTATTTTTAATTTTCATCCTATTTATAAGCTTTTTAACTCATTTTTTTGGTTTAGAAAGGTTACTTTTGAATATTTTAATATATTTTTGGTCGAAAATGGGTTTTACGTTTGCTTCTTGTGCAGCGACAGGTCTTTTACGCAACTTCGATGGTGAAACGAGTTGTATTTTATACTTTTTCGGACTCGGTAAATACACGAAAAAGTCACTATGGAGTCATCTTTAAGCTCTTTTCTGACTCGCTAAACGTGAAAAGATTTCCGAGTTATTCCTCTTGACTCGTTAAATGTAAATAAGAGGCGGTCGTTTTTAAACTCTTTTTCTGACCGTATAAAGAATGAAAAGATCATCGGGCCTTTTTCGTTTCAGGTTTGTTAATGGGAATGAAACGATGTGATATCGATTGCTTTTTTACTTTTTTGGGTTGATGTCACTACTTATGAAAATTACTCCTCAATCGAAATGATCGAGCGGTTCTTTCGAGCATGGTTTTATACTTTTTCGGGCTCGAGAGACACAACTTTACGAAAAAGGACACCCCTAGAGTTTTCTTTTTGCTGTCTTTTCAAACTCTTTAAACATGAAAAGACGCCGAGTTTTTCCTTTGTCAGAATTGTTAAAACTTTGATGAAATCGGGTTTTGTCGTAATGGCGCCTCTCAAGCATATGCTATCCCTGTCAAGTTTTCCATCCAAAAATAAACGCGGTACTTGCCAGAAATGGTGGGTGAATAAAGGAATCATAATCGTCGTCATCGACAGTATGTCGCTCTTGAACATGGCACTTTCTGCATTCATGTCTGGGTGGGGACATCTCATCTCGCTTCACATTTGCCTCCATGGGTTTGGGTTATCCTATTTGACCATTCATCTGCTCATCGTCTTGTCATCATGACCCCTGATCATTTGACCTCAAATACTGCCAAATCTATCGTTGTGCCGCCGATATGTTCAAGAGAAGTTCACCTCTGCAAGAATACTCAACCTCCCTCTGATATCTCACACAAAACATATTGTCTCTCTCCATCTCGTGTCGATGATGTGGGAAACATTATGGCCCACCTTCGATCAAGATCACTTCCTGTCAACTTTAGCTCATTATCCAGGAAGATGACCTAGAGACTCCGTTCAAGTGCCTTAGGGCCTGCATGCCTCAATGGCAGGTTCTTCAGGTTCGACGTGAGGTTTTCATTATTGGCATCTGATCGAATGATTCTACGGGTGTTCGACACCGACTCATTGATTCACACGCCGTGGATTGTACCTATAGTACCTTGAGGACCATTATCATTATTGGTGGTACCTCTCGTGTCTGTTAACAGTTTTCATCATTGACTAGTAATCATACGATGTTCATGCATGTTCGACTTCGACTCCCGTATTCACATGCTTGAACTTGTACTGTGTTCAGGTCGAGTTGGAGCGCAAGACCCCGGATTTTTCATATTGAAATCCGAGCTGCATTTTGTGGATTATTGTAATCATTACATGACTCATTTATTGGATGGTTGCAACCATGCCTGAGTCCATTCATTGATCCTCATCAGATGGCTGCGTCCATACCTGGGATCCAGTTTTTATATACTTTGTTACGGATGGCTGCGCCCATACCAGTGATATCATGTACTTGCAATATCAGTTGTATTTCTTTACGCAGGTTCTCCGGCGGCCATGTTTTCAGTCACACATGTTCTTGTAAAGCATTTCACCCCTCTCTCTCTCAAGCCTCATGCTTTAGGGGGCATCTGTTACACAGTAATTTGTCACCGTTTGTCACCGTCCCTGTTACCCCTCTCCTGCACCTTGGAGGACCCATTCCGGGACTTGTGAGAAGTGACAAGACTTGAAACCACTTGCATTATTTACCTCTGAACATGAGCTTCATATGCCCTAAAGACATCTCCTGCACCTTGCCCTTAAAAATAGCCCTTTTTACATTAGCGCTGGTCCACTATAATGCCCGCGCCAATGGGGAAAATCCTAAAAAAGGGGTGCGCCATTAGCACTCTGTCCCAGAGTCGCAATCGCTCCAACCTTTTTCGGCAAAGTTTTTAACCAATCAACCTCTGAAAGTTCTATCCAACTCATTTACCAACTGAATCCAAATTAAGTGAGGATGGTTTGGCTTCGAATCTCCTTGAATGGGAAGTAGTTTTCCACCATTCCATAGAAGTTTCCAAGTGATGAAGCCAAATCCATTATTGTTGTGATTGATCTTATCTCTTCCTTTTACATCTATAAAACATTTGTCTCCATGCCTTGGCAGTAGTTCTAGTTCTAGTTCAGTTCTAGTTCTGGTGGTAATTTACTTGTGATGGAAAGGGGGAAAGATATCAAGAGATTAAGAGTGCAACGAGCCTTCTTTGTGTCCATAAGGCTAAACCTAAGTAAGGAGATCTTGTCACCAAAGAGAGAGAGGCTTGTCCCTCACCCCTTCAAGCTTTGCAAGACTTGTGTAGCTGAGCACCCAGCCAAAGGAGGACTTGACGTCAAGACACTCGTTGTATTCTCCTTTGTTGATTATTAATAATAGATGACTATCATTATGGTTCCATTCTCATTGTTGTGATGATTAATGTTGAATTATGTCCTTCCTGACTGACGTATAATTGCATATATTAGATTTCACGCTTTTGTTTGTGTTGTTCTCTTTGTGTGCAAGTGTCCATTCACGAAGATAGTGGAGGATTGTGACCGGCCAAGGCAAAAGAACGTGGGCGATGTCTCTTCTACAAACGAAAGCGTTGGAACTCAAGTAGGTCTTCATTACCTACCTTTTATTTGCAATTAGGAACTTGCGTGATAGCATTGCTTGATTGTTTCTAGACCTGTTCTGGGCTAGTAGGGATCGCCTCTATCCGTAGAGGGGATTTACCTCTCCAACACTATGCTCTCATGGAAAACAACACATGGGACTTGGTTCCACTTCTACAAGGAAGAAAGATTGTTCGATGCTGATGGATCTCTCAAAAAAATATTGCTATAGATGGTGAGATATGCAAGTATAAAGCTTGACTTGTTGAAAAAGGATACTCACAAGTACATGGCATAGACTACACAGAGACATTTACACCTGTTGCAAAAATGGACTTCATTCGACTAGCTTTAGCCATTGCTGCTTCGCGTAGATGGGAAGTTCATCATGGATGTGAAGAGTGCATTTCTTCATGGATATCTCAAGGAGGATATATCTATGGAGCAGCCATAGGGATACATTCATAACTCTTCCCTCGTTTGCAAATTAAATAAATCTTTGTATGGCCTAAAACAGGCTCCCAGAGCTTGGTATGCAAAGATGGATTCTTTCTTGCTTTCCATTGGATTAATTCAATGCAAATCTGATATGAATGTTTATTTTCTGCAACATGATGATTCCATTGCTAATATTACTTTATGTCAATGATTTACTAATGACAGGGAACCTTACCTCAATTATTGATTCAGCAAAATCAGTGTTGCACGATCGGTTTTCCATGACAGATTTAGGACTGTTGCACTACTTTCTTGGTCTTGAAGTTTCCCAGTCTACTTCAGGGATCAAGATGGTACAATCTAAGTATGCATTATATATCACTTTCAAATGATAGAATGTAAGCCGATAACATCTCCCTTTATTTCGGGGATCAGTTTTGAGGACGCAGGTACTACACGATGGATAGTACACTATATCGATAGTTGGATGGGAGTTTGTTGTATCTTACTCTCACTTGACCTGATATATCTTTTGCAGTAGGAGGTTTTTCCATATATATGCAGGAGCCACATGAGCCTCACTAGAAAGCTGCAAAGAGAATCCTTAGATATGTGAAAGGTACTTCCAGTTTTGGTATCTTTTATGCTGCAGATTGACCACTTTCATTAAATGGGTACACAGATTCTAATTGGTTTGGTGATGGTACAGACCATAAGTCCACCTCTGGTTATGTTTTCAGCTTTGGTTCAGGGCCTTTTTCCTAGTCTAGCAAGAAGCAATCCATAATTGCTTTATCTACAGTCGAGGTAGAGTATAGACGTGCACTGAATGTAGCTACACAGGATGTTTGGTTGCAGAGGATTCTCTCCGAGTTTGGTATTCAATATCAACTTCTGACTGTCATATTTTGTGACAATCAAGGGTCCATTCATATATCTATTCATCCAATTTAGAGGCAAAGGACCAATCACATCGAGATTCACATGCATTACATTCGCGAGCTGATCCATGATAGAGTCATATCACTGCGGTAATGCCCCACTAAGCAGCAGTTTGCAAACATCTTCACCAATTGTTTCACTACAAAGAAATTTTTAGAACTGAGAGCTATGCTTGGAGTGGTGGAGACAACTAAGTAGGCCCTTCTAGCTAGTTAGCCCTTTTTCCTCTTTTGGGGGGGTACCTGAGTACCTAACATGGCATCTTGGCCGAGACTCAGTTTAGATAAGTGAGTTACGATGAATGGGGGGGGGGGGGGGGGGTGTTGGAATATAATCCTAACATCTACATTTATTTTTTAGCCAAAGTGTCCTTGACTTAGCCACATGCACTAAAAATCATGTTCACACTTGGTTTTTGGTAAACTAGCTCGGTGGACCAACTTTCCCCTTTTTTTTTGCCTTTAAAGGCTTAATATTATGGAAATATTGGTCTAACCACTTTCCTAAACCATTTAGACATCTAATTGCATGTTCACATCTAACCAAACCTCATCAACTTGACTTATTTGAGGATTGGCGCCCCACATGAAAATTCCCCCTTAAATCAAGGGATTTGGTCCCCTAGACCATTTTAGCATGTTTTAAAGTTTCCTTACTTGGGAAATGCACCCCTCCTCATGATTTCCTCGTGGCTGATAGTTGGGATAGGTTGTCTTGAGTCATTGTTTCTATTTTAGGCCTCCCTTTAGCTTTTCTTAGCCTTCTCTAGTTTTTTACTAGTTTTTTCCTAGTTTTCTAGATTTAGAAATTTCTATATAACCACCTCCATTTGGGATTATAGGTTTGGTTGCTCATGTATTACTATTGTTCATTAATTTAATACATTTATTTTATGGAGTGAATTCTTTCTCTTCTCTCTTGAATATCAGCATATTACTTGTGTTTAATTTAACTAGAATTCTAGAGCTATCGAAGTTTCTGCAGGAATTCTACACACACCAGCTGCAAAAAAATCTCCTCGAAACTCTACTCCAATCCACGCATTTAATCCTCACTCACTACATAAATATGATGGCTGAAACATACTTCAGCTCATAGTTTCCAATCCTACAAATTGCTTGACAAATTCTGCACTAAACAACACATGCAACTTGCACATAATCCTCCACACTCAATCAACACACAAAATACTTAACCATACTAGCATTGAGCGTCCTCCAAAATGTAGATGAACTCAAGTGCTCAACTCAATAATTACACAAAACTATTGGGCTTCACAACTTTGTTCATATGCTTGATTTGATCTAGCTTCATCTCATGAACTTTATCAACCACTAAATCCACTTTCCTTTTTTATATTTTTAACTTTAAACATATTTTGAAGGTCCCACTAACTTTTCTGAGCATAAACCAAAAATTTTTGAACAACAATGTTGCCACAACAAAAAAAATTAGTTGATCAATGCACAAAATCTAGAGAAAAACTCATGACAATGCTCAGTCGCATGCATGACACTATCTCCATACAACTAAAACATCACATTCACTCCCACAGGCATGTATCCATGTGAATGGAGATTTTCAACTTCTCCCACAGGCTTGGATCCATGCAACTGAGTGTAAGGATGAAGAAAACTAATGGATATTCAGTCTAGAACCTCTATCAACTTATTGAACATGCCCTTCAGCATCTGATCACTCCTCTGAACCTCTGTGTCAAGTCTGCAATTGATGAAATAGGCTAAGAACAAGTCAATGACATCCAATACCTATTCTACCAAACTTAGTACCAAGACCAACACCTACAACTTCTCAAGAAACAACCACAACCTCTCTAAACATCTCCAATACATGTAGCATCATGTCCAACTCATATAGAAACATCTCTAAGCTCTTGTAGCAACAACAACATGTCATACAACCGTCTTTGATACTGATAGAGGTATCTCCAACACAAGAATCCACAACTCAACACATTTAGCAACATATCTGATGTCTCCAAGACATGTAGAGATATATGAAACAACTAGAGCAAGACTCCAAACACCTGCAGTAATAAAATGTCCAGCATTACATGTCCATCTCTATGTAGCCTCCAAATCATCTCCACTAAGAAACATCATCTCCACTAGGCCATGCCACGAGTGTGTTGACATCAATTTAAACCACGAGGCCCACCAACCTAGACACACATGAACATGACAATCATCATCATGACCATGCTGACATCAATGCCAACACTATAATGCCCACAAACACCCCTTTTGGCATTGATGTCAACTTCCATCCAACAAGTAAGGCTGATCTCCAAACACTCGCTAAAACTAAAGCTACTCTCTATCCATTCAAATTCTCTCCCCCTTTGACATCAATGGCAAAGGGCCATGCAAACATTGAAGTACAATGCCAATAATGTGTTGGATGAGAGAAATCCTCCTACCCCCCCCTATCAAGAAGCTTAACTGCCAATCATATCCCTACCACTTCCATTCCATCTCTAAAACTGAACATGCTTCCCCTAATCATGTAATGGGGCTGCAATCATACACTCTTCCTATTGTAGAAACACATATTCTTGCTACAATAAGTTGGTTCCCAAGTGCAAGGGACTAATCCTCATGACCATGACTCCAACTAACTTTGGAAAAGATACACAATTAAGTACACATATATTTCTTTGTGGAGAAAATACATGGTTGTGACAAATACATAGGATTGGAATATGAATCATCTATAAAATATCCTATCACCAACCATGACTCTATGGATTGAAGTTTACATCATTCAACCACATGTAGAGGGGTTACATCAAAGATATACAACATAATACATGACTTGGACTTCCATTGACCCATAGATAGCTAATAACAAGACATACTAGACACCAAGGGTCTCTCCATGAGAAATGACCAAAATATGAAATAATCACAATACATGGATTTTAAATAAGCACATAAATGTGCTCTCATCAATTCATGCCCAAAATATGAAATAGCATGAGTACATGGCAACAATGAGCATCAAAATATGCTCCATATAGCATCAACAACAATAATACAATACATGCCATGTGCATCAAAACATATGGCCTCCATGAGAAGTGATATATTATGTCAATACGTAGTAGTTGTAATAGAGGTACTAACAATACCATATGCTAGTACATGGCCACTCAACACCTTGGCCAACACCATTCCATCATTTAATATCCTGCAACAAAATCATGATAATCACTAGCAACATAATCCATCATTGGCTCAAAACATGAGCAACACATCAATGGGTAGTA
Organism: Pinus taeda; assembly: GCA_000404065.3. Lineage (NCBI taxonomy): Eukaryota > Viridiplantae > Streptophyta > Pinopsida > Pinales > Pinaceae > Pinus > Pinus taeda. The sequence goes on from APFE030179861.1 coordinate 9,197, forward strand.
GCAACAATAATAGCATAAGATCCAACATTTTATCACTATTTGTAGCACTAACTCATCATCACCTCAACATAGATGAATAACATATCATCAATAAGGCACATAAAGCAAATGAGTGAGCAGAAAAACATCAATATACATTAACAACAATTTAAGATCTAACAATCAAGTATTATGAGAAACACATAATTTTGTCCTGTCCATAAAGGCTCAATATCTCATCCATCAACATGCGTCAAAATATCACGAGTAGTAGGAATCATATTCCTCAAGTCTCATCCATTTGAAAACACATGAGCAACAACATCATACATATAGTATAGAAAACATGAGCAATAAAGTGCATACTCTATATGAACTATCTCCAATATATCTATTGATCTCCATAGAAACTACACATGCATGAAAACATATGACATAACATCAACTATATCATGCAAAACATATGATCTTGCTACTATATGGCAACAACAACAAAAAATTCAATCATGCAACACACTCATGATAAATAAGCACTATAAAACTCATCTAATGTGAGCATGATTGCAATAATTGAAAGTCCATTTGGAAGCACAAATACCCCCCCTGAATGTGTGATCCGCCATCAAACCTAGAAAATGCACATAAGAATAACTATAAGGATGCCATATAACCAATAGTGTTTGTTACGCAGAAATTTGTCACCGTTGGTCACCGTCCTTGTTACCCCCCCGTTGTCACACATTGGAGGACACATTTACGGACCTGTGACCAGTGACACAACTTGAAAACACTTGCATTGAAGTCTCTTGAGTATGAATTTCAATATCCCTGAAGACACCCTTTGAAGATTAACCTTGGAAAGTACCCTTTTTTCATTAGCGCGGGTCCACAGTGTCTAACCCACGCCCATGGCTCAGTTCCTACAAAGAGGGCATGCCCATAGACGCTCTTTCATAGAGCACGGCCCGCGCCACACCATTTGGGCATGTTTTTTGGCCAGCACGCACTGGAATGTTTTTTCCTCCATAACTCACCCAGTTCTCTGAGGAAAAATCCCATAAAAGCAGTCGGGTGTCGTCTTTTCTATCCAGGACAACCCAGCTCAATGGTTATTTTGGGACAATGCCAAAATCTCATAAGGTGTCCACATACAATGCATATCTCTTCTCCTCCATCTACAAATGCCTGTCTCCCCACATTGAACAGACTAGTTGGCTAGTTAGTGAGAGTGATAGTATGAGCTAGAGAATTTTTATGATAGTAAGAGCTGAAAGAGAGGTTATGTTGCCGGATTGTTGAGAGAGAAAGTGACTTTGCAAGACATGTTAGACTGCTGACCCAGTTGGAGGAGATTTGCAGCGTCAAGCCTTAAGTGGTTGTAATTCTTCTCTTTTTTCTATTGAATGATAAGCGACTGTTATT